>SKCR01014234.1:0-63177 GCA_019454045.1 Zanthoxylum bungeanum | reverse complement strand
AGTGAGAAATGGTTATCTACCTTGATAAACAATTATCTAATCACTGTCTCCAAGAATGATGCTCGAGATCCTTGTAATCACCGTGTGTTTGATAAGCAACATAGAGTCTCTTTTAATTTCTCTTCTACGAGAAGATCAGAGTTGCTTATTCTAGTACACTATTATATTTGTGGTCCCTTGGAGGTTAATTTACTACGCGGTAACAAATACTTTCTGACTTTCATTGACGATGCTTCTCGGAAAATGTAGGTGTATTTTCTGAAAACCAATGATCAAAACCTGGATCATTTCAAACAGTTCCATGTCATTGTAGCGCGTGAAACAAGGAAGAAACTGAAGTGCCTCAGCACAAATAATGGAGGCGAGTACACTTCCAGAGAGTTCGATGACTACTACGGAAGAAGCAAAATTCGACATGAAATGACTGTTTCACGCACCCCATAGCATAATGGTGTTGCTGAAAGAATTAACCATACCATTATGGAGAAAGTCAGAAGCATTATCAGCATGGCTAAGCTTCCAAATCCATTCTGGGGAGAAGTTGTTTGTGTCGCCTGCTACCTGATCAACAGATCACCATCTATACCGTTGAACTTTGAGATTTTGGAGAAAGTGTGGTCTGGTTAGAATCCCTCATACTCTCACCTTAGAACATTCAGTTGTTTAGCCTTTGCACACGTATCTAATGAGCTCAGAAACAAGCTTGATGCAAGGACTACTCTATGCATCTTCTTAGAATATGGAGACGAGGAATTCAGATACAAGTTATGGGACCCGAAGGAAAAGAAAGTCATCAGAAGTAAGGATGTAGTGTTTCTTGAAGACCATACAATCTAATACATTGAAAAGCCTAAGATGTCTTCTAATTTCAGTGCCGACAAAACTGATTCAAATCCAGACACAAATCCAGCACCAACACGTGTGGCCACAAATAATGATGGATTGCATGATATGTCAGAAGAAAAACCAGAAGAGGAATAAGATGGTGTTGAGTATTGGGAGTCGTAACCCACTTTATCAAAGGCTACATGATCATTCGCACATCTGGATGATGACAGACCTCCAGAAACCAGTGAACCTCAAGTACGAAGATCTGAAAGAAGCCGGATTCTATCAACCAGATACTCAGGATCTGACTATATCCTTCTTACTGACGAGGGGGAACTAGAAAATTTCAAGGAAGCTATATCTCATAAAGATAAAGGAAAATGGATACACGCAATGCATAATGAAATGGAATCTCTGCAGAAGAATCATAATTATGAGATAGTCAATGAGTGTTCAAGCTACAGAAAAAGGGAATCGACTTTGATGAATTTTTTTCACCAGTTGTAAAAATGGCTTCAATCTGAGTTATCCTATAATCGGTAGCCAGGTTGAACCTATAGCTTGAAAAGATGGATGTTAAGACATCATTTCTTCATGGTGATCTACATGAAAAAATCTACATGGAGCAGTCAGAAGGTTTCAGGAAAATAGAACATTGTTTGCAAGCTGAAGAAGAGCTTGTACGACCTTAAGTAAGAACCAAGGTAGTTGTACAAGATGTTTGTCTCGTTCATGGTGAGTCAATGCTATAAAAGAACTTCAACAGACCAGTATGTTTACATTCAAAGGTTTCCGGACAGAAATTTCCTTGCTCTTCTATTATATGTGGATGACATGTTAATCGTTGTACAAGATGCGGCAAAGATCAGTCAGTTGAAGAATGAACTCTCTAAGTCTTTTGACACAAAAGACTTGGGACCAGCTCAACAGATTTTGGGAATGAAAATAGTTAGAGAAAGACAAAATAAAAGGTTGTGGTTTTCACAAGAGAATTATATTGAACATGTGATCAGGAGATTCGATATATATAGAATGTCAAACCTGTCAGCATTCCTCTAGCACATCACTTCAAACTGAGCAATATTTTGTGCCCTTCATCCAAGAAAGAGATAGAGGAGATGTCATCAATACTATATTCTTCCGTAGTTGGAAGCCTAATATGTGATATGGTATGTACCAGGCCAGATATTACTCACACAGTGGGTGCAGTGAGCTATTTTCTCTCTAACCTAGGAAAAGAACACTGGGAGGCAGTCAAATGGATTCTCAAGTACCTCAAGGGTACATCAAAATTATGTCTATGCTACGGGGGAGTTGATCTAATCGTGGAAGGCTATGCAGATTCAGTTATGGCAGGAGATCTTGATGGTAAAAAATCTACATTAGGTTTTCTCTACACTTTTATAGGGGGAGCTGTGTCATGGCAGTCAAGATTGTATATGTGTATTGCATTATCCACAACAGAAGTTGAGTATATTGCAGTAGCGGAAGCATGAAAATAAATGTTGTGGTTAAAGAATTTTCTCCAAGAATTATGGATCAAGCAGCTAGAATACAAGATATATTATGATAGTCAGAGTGCTCTGGACTTGAGCAAGAACCCAATGTATCATTCTCGAACGAAACACATCGATATTCGCAATTATTGGATACATATGGTGATTGATCAAAAACTACTGAGACTAGTAAAGATCCACATATATGAGAATCCAGCCGACATGTTAACAAAGGTTGTTACTCGAGACAAGTTGGAGCTATGCAGAGACATAACCGAAATAGCAATGAGATGAAAATCGTTCCAAATGCAATTGGAAGAGGAGAATTGATGAATTCATTTGTATTAATGTTTGCCAACTACCTTCATGCAAAACTTCAAGGTACTTTAGGTGGAGTTTGAAAAATAGTTAAGCTTCCAAAACTACTTCCGGTGGATTATTATTCACTTGATGAAATTTTAAACATAAGTTTTGCTATAAATACAGAGCTCATTTGTAAGTTTTAGGCATCCCAACAATTAAGTTTCATCTAAAGAAAGTTTAAAGAGTGTAGATAGTGAGGTTTTTTTGTAGAGTGTTAAACACTTGTAAATTCTGTTCTTATATAATAATAAAATTCTATTTTTTCCTCATAAACATCCTACAGTGATCAGAGAATCACAACAAAAGAATCACTTGTAACAAAATTTTTAAGAAAGTCTTAAGGTCATTATTTGAGAGATTCATACTTGAGATCACTGCCTAGAAGAAGTAACAACATGGACATTATTGTGATACAAGAATTTGAAGACTCCTTACAAGTCTATAAACATCATTACCCACTCCTAGTTTGACACCACGACAAAATTTGAACAATTCGATTTGAGGTCCCAATAATGAGCAATTCAATTCCACATATGTGGATTAAAATTCATAATACTGTTTTCTTTAATTTTATTTTTTTATACACCCCAATCCCACATCTCCAATTACTAATTTAATCCATGATTGGACTAAAAAGTTACCACTCATCTCATACCTTAGCCAGTGCAAACATAAGTTACAAAATTTTCCCTTTAAGAATTAAGATTGGTGTAAGTGGAAATTTATCAATTAACATTTATTGAGAATTGATCTCTCTCAATCTCTCACTTCCAATACAGAGACAAATCAAATAAAGGAGTCAAGCTAGCTGGGCTATTATCTTATCTTAACATAATTAAATTCTACAATAAACTCAATTATGGGTGCTTGCTGCAACAATTTGTTGGATCTTACAAATCATTGATAGAGCCAACATCTCAACTAGATTTATGCTGTACAAATTTCATCTTGCCAGAAATTTCAAAGTTTATCAACTCACATTCTATAAATTATTGTGGACACTTCTAGACTAGAGCATGTTTGGAGTTCCTTTAGATTGTCAAAAAAATCACTTATTTTAATAATTTAGCATCCAAAATATGTTTGGTAAACACATTTTAAAAGTGATTAATTGAGAATCCGATTACTAAATAATCAATTTTTATACTAATTTTTAGAAGTTGGTCACTTGATTAGGATAACTTTTGAAAATTAGATTTTTTAAGAATCAGTATTTTTAATGATCAATACTAAATTTATTCTCATCTTAAAATATATATTTTTTATTGATACCCTTAATAATATTTACATAGTTGATCACTTGATCAATGTTGATTTTTATCGATCACTATCGAACCGAAAGTTGACATGTATGATCACATTAAATTAAATATGATTTTAAAATGAAAAGTAAATGAAAATAATTTAAGTTAAAAACTTTTAAAAAAAAATTACAAAAAAAAATTTATGGAAAAAATATGAAGATAATATAAATATGGTATCAAATAATAAAACAAGCTCACATTTGTCGTTACATACGAATACCACACTTTTAAATTTACTTACCAAGCATGTATAATAGATTATTTGAGAAGTGATTATCTTATAATCATGGTTCATATTACCAAATTATTTGCAAAGTCGATTATTTAAGAATATATTTAAGAATTGATTATTTAGAAAGGTAATACAATTCCGAGCATACCCTTATCTTCTATTATTTTCTAATTGCTACAAGGTCTCAATGTCAGATATTGTTCGGCAGTGCAATTAATTATAAAACAATGATAAGTGTACACTTAAATAAGACAGTGCAATTAATTATTTTATAATTGGTTCGAATCATCCCGAATCGTCTAAAATCATTCCGAATTGTGTGAAAAAATCGGAATCGGAACTGAGGTTTGAATCGTGACCGAACCGGGGTTTGAATCGGAAACGGCAATTCACTGAACCATCTTTGAACCATAAAATAGTGGTTCAGTTCAGGTTCAAGAATTTCTTGAACCGGAACCGATGGTTCAAGAACTGGAACCGGCGGTCCCTGAACTGTGGCTATGACTACGCCCAAATTAGACAAATCAATTAATAAAGTGCGGTAAATTTAATTATTTTATAAGTTCTCAATGGGTGTGACTTGTTGGCAAAGGGTTTATAACTTGATTATCAGGTCCTGAGTTCGAATCCAGTGGTACATTTTGCTCCGCTTAAACTCGGGTCATGTAGTTTGACGGCGGGGTTTCCAACGTTTACAAAAAAAAAATTATTTTCTAAACCAAAATTAGAAAAATCAATTAATAAGTGGTATATTTATTTTCTGAACCAAAATTCAGGTTAACATTTAAAAAAAAAAAAACAAAAAGGGAAGACATTTTTTCTCTCACTAAAATTATGATCAGTTATAAAATATTTCTATTGTGTATATATGTTTGTTAAAATATAATTTATTATGGTTAATTTCTCTTGCTGCATATCTGACTTATTGGAAGTGTTTGAAAAAATAAATTTAACCTCTGAAAAAACAACGACATAGATATTTTCTGTATTTTTAAAAATACAAAAGAGAATTTACCAACGACAATAATGACAAATTCGTATACAGTTGATAAAAATTTATAATCTAAAATTCATCAAATCAAATGTAGCAAAACACCATTATCAACATTTTAATTTCAATCAGAAAACTAATATCAAAATTAGGCACTTGAGCTATGATATGCCCCAATCTATAAGTTGCAGTAGATAATGACTCACTATCTCGAGCAATGAGTCCTCTCCTCTATTGTCGTGTAATAACCCATCCCCTAATGACCTCAAACCTTTTAAATACAATGAATTGAAAAATTATTAATCACTTAAAAAATTATTGCAACTTAATTTAGGGTATGTGGAAGAAGAGAACTCTTCCCCAACATTTGGAATTTCAATGCACGAGAGAAGTGACAAAAGAAAATTAATATTTTAAGGGACAAAAAAGAATGGTTTGTTTTCAATGGATAATAATAATATAATTGCCACAGTAAATAATAACCAGAGAAGCATGGTTATGAAGTTTTAGGTTAAAATATAATTAAGCACTTTTTACATGGGTGTAATCGCCTTCAAAAGTGCTTCCTGTAAACAAAACATTTACGGGCTCACTACTCAATAATCTATAAATGCTTACGTCAATCCAAAGCAGGATTCGTCCATTCTTTTTCATTTGTTTTCTATAAAAAGAAAGAGGGTTTTTTTTTTTTTTAATGATTATTACAATGCTACATATATTATAATTTGAAATTTACTTAAAAATAGATTAATATAGTTGTAATATTATCCAGACATCTCCGATATAAGATTGAAAGTTTACTACCTATAATATTCAGGAGATATATCAACTTATATATTCATATTTTTGTGAATATTGAGATTTGAGGTTGAATCTTGAACTAATGCATAGTAGGCTCTAAGTCTAGTCGCAAGAAAGATGTCTTTCAAATTCCCTAAAAAAATGTATAGCTCAAGGATATATGAAAGTTGATTATGTATAATCTTAAATTTTGATGTGTTATTATTACTAAAAAGATTTATATGTGTGAGATAAATCTTGTCTGCATTAGATATAAATTTATGAGCTCTAAGCTCTATAGATTATTAAATTATATTGTTAATGATATGAAATTAATTTAGACTGTTGATAAATCTCTAAGTGTAATTCAAAAGCAATTTATCTTACACCGGTTTTATTTTGTTAGGAGAATTAATCTGCAATATTATAATCAACATTTTTTAGTTTGCTTAAGTCGATAGAAAAGCATGCTCTTTTGTAGTGAGCATGTCGAGGATTCTATAAACAAATTAACATGCTTCTAAGACTATAAACTAAACAAACACTATGGCCATCATATCTATATTTGAATATGTTGAAAGCAGGCTATGTACGGCTTTGAAGTAAAATTTAATGATAGGGAAAATGAGCATAACCATTGATGTTTGATAAAAACTAATCGAAACTTCTCTAATGCTTATAAGTTAAATAAAATTATTTTATAATAGTTTTGTTAAATATTAACTTTATTTATCATTTTACTATTTTGCCTCCTATGAAAAACTTAAATGCTTAAGAAATACTTGTAAAAAAATATTTAGTAAATATGAATCAAGTAAAATTAAATGTCTTGTACCTTTTAAAATTTCATTTAGTTTAAATATTTTAGCTTTTCTCTATTATTAATCATTACGGATGTTTAAATCATTTTACTTTATTCATATTTTCTAAACATTTAAATTTTCTATATGAATAGTAAAATGATAAATAAAGTTAACATTTGATAAAGATGTCAAAATAGTAGGAGGTTTTGTTTAGTTTTTAAATATAAGAGAGATTTCGATTAATTTTGTCAAATATAAGAGAGTTTCTACTCATTTTCCTTTCATAATACCATAAATGCATTCAAATTCAACATATAATGAAAATATGATTTAGCACACATGATTTATTTATATTATTTATATATTTTAATTTTTTTTTTTTAATTTAATCAATCATATTATGTCACATCAGTTTATATAAGTATTTAAAGATATAATATTACAATCTAAGAAAAGATTTTAAAAAGTTTAAGAGTTTTTTTTTTCTTGACATGCCTTCTCACCTGAAACATGGAGGGAGACGTGAAACAAAAGCTAAAAAAAATTGACTAACATATAAATGAGTCAAGAAATTAAAATAATAAAAATAGAGTTTGTACGTTTGTGGTCTCAAATTTGAGACCTTAACTCAATAATTTGTTAGTGAAATTATTTAACTAAAAAATTCAAGTTATTGGTAATTGCCCAACAGTACAAATTTCATGCTTATTGCGTAAATTATTACACTCTTTATGTTCTCCAAAGATATCAGTTTTAATTAGTGTAAAAACATACTAGTGATGACAATAAATTAAATTGTTATGTAACCGTGTGAGAAATGAATAATTTATGTAGCCATTACTTCTATAAAAAAAAAAATGAATAATTTATGCACTTCCACTTATTAAAATCATTCTAAATTTTTTTTGACATACATATAAATAATAGCACCAAAAAGGGTGTCTTAATTATCATCCAAATTAACAAACCCTGATTGATTATCAGGGTCCCATACTCCCATAACACAAAAGTGAATAGGAAACCTCAACGATTCATTGACACCTATATTTTTGTGCATCGGATAGTGACTATACAAAGAGTCCCAAGTAACCATCAAAATTCAATACCCTTTTGAGAAGTCTCATTGTTATGATCATGAGCATCATGCCCTAAAAACCCCACTCTTCTGCCACATCATGATACCATCACCCAATATCAAGCATTACCCATTTGGCCACGTGTCCTCTATCTTGTCACTCCCACCACTTGTCATTCACTGTTAGCCATGTTTACCGGGCACTTCAATGCAGCAGACCCACTCACTAACAATATAAAAAACCTAAAATTTTCCCGAGAAAGAAAGAGAAACTCAGAGAAAAAGTTAAAAGAGTGAATGGGAAGGAAAAATAAAAAGTGCAAACAGCAGCAGCAGCAGCAGCAAGAGGGTGTTACTATTTAGTCAGCATGTAAGACAAAAGTGGAATTTAATAGTACAAAAGGTTAAAAATAAGTGGCGGTACATTTTTTGTAGTGTGTATTTTCAGAAATGGTGAGGTGACTGACCAGTAACCGGCTGCAGGCAGTTGTCGGGAGAAGTGAGCGTCTAGACTGTCCCTGCAGACTGCACGCGAGGTGACTGGTTACGGGGACAGTAGGTCAGCACTGAAACCCTCTTACTTGTTCTTTTTAATTTCACTTGTGGGCTGGTCTGGTTGATACCCCACACTCACCTCGATTAGGACCCACAATGCACGCCCTAATTTTCTATCTAAAAGATTAAAACCTTTATTCTCACTCTCACTCTCACTTTTGGCATGTGAGCTCAGTCGCTGTTGTGTATTGACCAAAAATACCCTATTTTTAGTTGTTCAAAGATTATAATCATAAGTGAAACTCATTGGTTGAATTAGTTCGCATCTCCTCTTTCTTCTTAAGGTAAAGGGTTCGAATCTCTCATGTGTAATTTATTTTTCTGTGATTTTCTATGTTAGCCTTAAATATTTATAAATTATGTTCTAAGTGGAATTCGAGTTCTATATATCTTGCTTAAAAAATTAGTCCCCTTGATCGATCATTATTTTTTATTTCATAATCTAGGGTCGGCTAAAAATCTAAATGCCTACATTTATATTACAACTCAAAAATTTACTAAATATAATTTGAAACTTTATTCACTAATATTAAAGAGATATATTCACTCATAATACACATTTATGAAAAATATATTATATAGAACCGCATGAGAACTCGAACCGGTGTTATTGTTGAGGGCACAACCCAATGGCAAAATAATGATAATAAATAAATTCTTATAATTTATAGGAGAGTATGTTGTCCAAGTTTCTCTTTTAGCTAGAATTACTTTTTTAAAAGTATTTTCTTTCTTGTTTGATTTCATATATGATTTTATAATTGATATGATTTTTTGAAATGAAGTAAATCTATATATAATAGGTGTTAATAAGTGTTTCTATGAAAAAAATGTTAGCAAATACAAATGCTTCTCACAAAAATAAACCCCATATGTATTTGAAGTGTAGACTTGAAAAAGAAAATTAAGATTGGAAAATTGGAAAAAATTAAATATATTTTCATTAATCTTAAAATCTCATGTTTTGAAAATTGGATCAGACTGGCCTATTGAACCGGTCGAATCAAGAACTAGCCGCGAGTTTGGTCTATTTAAGCCTTAAAAACCTGACCTCTAAAAAGTCGATTAAAATTGATGAACCAGACCAGACCGATTCTTAAATATTTTTTGAAAAAAATTAAAAATTAAATTTTTTTAATTAATTAAAAATATTTATAATAATATTCAATTTTATTGATTCAACTGGTCAAATCAATTTCGGTTTTGAAAATAATATTAAGATATAATGGGCTTCTAGTAATAGTATTACTCTGAACTCCAAGACAAAAACTTTGCTCTTGTCATACACGCGCTAATATTTTATTCACAAGTATCAGTTTTTAAATTGTGAAATGTGTGAAGTTAGTGAGTGCAAAGACGAACCACCGGCATCTTTAAATAGTAGTTACTCTCCCGCTAGACACAAAACCCTAAACCCTGAGACAATTAGTGAAAGTGAAAAGCAAAATCTATAAACAAAAGGCAAAGTTATCCATAATTAGCCAAAACGGGTCTTCCTTTGTGGATGCTTGGCTTGGATACGGATCGGTTACTAGCCGATATGAACCGTTTGCTTGCATTACTCTTTCACCAGGTTCATAATCATGCATCTTGCTAATTTTGTTTTCTTTGTTTTAGTTGGTGCTGAAAGTGATCATTAATTTTGGGTTTATTATTTTTGAATTTAGGGAGTACTTGATGAGCAGTTCTTGCAACTGCAGCAACTTCAAGATGAGAGCTCCCCTAACTTCGTTTCTGAAGTTGTCAACATTTACTTCCATGAGTCAGAGAAGCTTTTGAGGAATCTCAGATCACTACTGTAATCTTCATCTCCTACTCCTTCAGTTTTAAAACTCAATACTTTTTTTTTGTAGCCAAAATAATTATCCTTTTTTTTTCAAAACACTATGGCTTCTTCTGGTACTAAATCAAACACATTTGAATTTTGACTATTGCCAAAGATTCATAATCTAAAAACAATCAAATTTACGAGACCACGTACATCAGAATCTTTTCTATACTCCTACAATTCTGTCAGAACGCAAAACAAAAACTTAAATATTTCGGTTCAAAATAAGTCAATTTATAACTAAATAATAATAATAATAACTGTTTTTAGAATATTTAATCTGCAAACCAATGTCTCTTCTCTCTCCCTTCAAGTTCATTTGAATTTTTATTAGTATTAAATGCAGAAAATATTAAATGAAAAAATGTGGGTGTGTGATGAGACAGGATGGATAAGGAGTTTTCAGATTACAAGAAATTGGGAATCCATTTGAATCAGATGATGGGTAGCAGCTCAAGCATAGGTGCCAAACGAGTCAGAAACGTTTGCGTTGCCTTTCGTGCCGCTTCTGAACAGAACAACCGTGCCGGGTATTTTTTTTTTCTTTCTCCTTTCCTTCTCTTTTCTCGAGCTTTCACACTCGCACACAGAGAAGAAAGAAAGAACATGCTTAATTTAAAATTTTCATTAACAATGCTATTTGTACTTATTGACAGTCTCCTAGTACATCATTTTTATATTTTTTATCAAATATTTTCAAAAGGCAAATTTTGTATTTTTAAAAATCTTTTTACTATTTTGGTTTAAGAAAAATAAAAATTATGTCATAGATGAGTGATCAAGAATTACAAATTACAATATTGATCAGTAATTTCAATAGATTATGTGGGTGCGATTTTAATTCTTTTAGTAAAATCGTTTTAGTGAAAATAACTACAAAGGGTGTGACTCGGTGGCGTAAGACTCAAGATCTGATTTTGAGGTCCTGAGTTTGAATTCAGTGAGTGTGTTTCTTATAAGAGTCTGAGCGTTTTACCTACTTCGCTTAAACGAAAAAAAAAAACACAAAATAAGAAATTTGAGATTTGAATCCTACTCGGGGTGGAGAGAGAATTAAGTTAGAATCATGTTAAATTATTTATAAAAAAAATAAAATAAAATATCTTGTAAAAACTTGTAAATAATTGAAAGAAAGTCTTTCTGACCGTGGAATAGGATCTAATTGTTTTGTTTAATGTTTAGTTCCTATATTCTTTTTCAGGTGCTTGAGAGCTTTAGAGATGCTAGAAAATGAGTACTGCTACCTCAACAACAAATTACATGAACTTTTCCAAGTAAATTTACTAAAACAGCCTTTATGTTTGTCTCGTGGGTGTATAGTAGAATAAAAATGTAAACTAATGACATTACTAAATTTTGTGAATACACTTAATGATGCAGATAGAGCAACAGAGAGTATTGGCAGCTGGAGTTCGATACCCATTTCACATGTAAAACAATTTTAACAAATACATAACTATCCCTGGATTCCACTTTCTTCTAGGGTTTTTGCTAAAAACCAAGCTAGTGAAGAAGAAGAAGAAGAATTAGCTAGTGAAGTGGTCAAGGAGTTGTTGCCCGTACTGTCTTTAACGTTAGAGTTAATTTATTTCTATTCTTTTTTCCTGTTCTTCAAAATATGCTTAATTACTAAGCTTGTGTTGGTGTAACGTTTTGAGATAATGCAAAATTTAATTTCGGTACACTAGTGAAATATTGGTAGCTCTGATTTCGATATCTATTTTAGATTCAGCTTTAATGGCCAGGTACTCTGCAAGCTTCCCCTTTTTATTCATCTGTCCCTCATATTGCAGCCATAAAATGCCACTGACACGGCAATAGAGGGAGAAATAGTATCAATCAAATATATATATATATATATATATATATATTGCTAAGAACTATCAGTATCACCATCAAATCAATCAATGGGAACAGCTAGCCCAAAGTGAAATTAAGCAAATAACAGGAGTCTTATGACTTCTTTAGTCAATGTTGAGTTTCAAAACTCTTCTACTTGTATAATAAGCTAGCAAAGAGCCCACATGCTATATCATGACCTAAAGCCTACTTAGTCGATTTTGTTGATAAAAATTTGAATAATCAAAATATATAAATTGTTATTCTTTCAATGCATCGAAGGGATTTATTTATGTAGAGATGTAATTTCCAATGCCTTGTTGACAATTACATTCATTTGTTGTTGACATCTACATCCTCCAATCTTCTTTTTAATATTAAGATGTATACGATCCAAAATTTATTAAACTATATTATATAAGATTTTTTTTTTTGGAATCATTAAAATCCCGTTGTCAAATTATTTCTTTCGACTTAAGCGGAACATGTAAAACTCCCGACCGTCTCAGTCTTTTACAAAAAATACACTATCTGAATTCGAACCCATAACCTCAAGATGATATCATAACTCTATACCATCAAGAAATGCCCTTAATGACTTATTATATAAGATACGCTCGTAGTATAACTCTATTTCTGGCAAAAACGAACCTAAAAATCCAATGAATATATATATATATAAGATTAAAGAACTCATGTCCTCAACTAAACCTGACCGGCGGTTCGGTTCCACCAGTGTGGAACTGAAACCAGACCGGTTAATTCCGTTCGGTTCGGGTTCCACACTTAAGTGGAACCAGAACCATAACCGAACTGTCTGGTTCCGGTTCCGGTTATATTCAGTTTTTTTACCTCTTTTAAAATAAAAAATTGAGATTGAAAATTTAATTTAATTTACAATTATTAATTTGAATTTATATAATTAACTTACATAATTACATTAAATTACAAATAAAATTCTTGTCTAAAAAAATTAAAAATAAAATTATTAAATTAAAGAGCTCGAACTTAAATTTTTAAAAACTTAAGTTGCCTACGTATCCTTCAGGGTAGAGAGAAATCAAAGCTCACGTAGTTCCATTACATTTTAAAGATATTTCCCCATCGTAATTTTACAATTCTTTAATTATCAATCATCATTATCAGTGTCTGTTGATCATTTAGCTCCAGTTCCGCTTGCACTTGCAGATGCATTGTCGAACAAGTCTTCAAATTCATCGGGGGCATCTTCTTGTTGCCTCGGATCAGTTCAGGTCAAATCATCCACTCATATTGTTGCTTCTAGAGTGCTTGGATGTAATGAAGACCGTCTAACTTCCAATATATTACCTCTCATGGTGAAAGCTTGCTCAACCGCAACTGTGGAAACATGTGCTTGTTGGGATTTATGTCCTAGATCTTCATGTATTGTAAACAGAATTGATTAATATAATAATAATAAATGCATTATTCATTTTATCAAAGTTGTTTGATTTATATCGCATATTGTCCAATTGTCTTGTTTACCTTGATTACTCTTGTACCTTCAAACTTAGTGTATGTTTGATGCATAAGAGGATTTAAGTCTGGAATTAATAATCTAAATAGTCCATAGAGAGCAAACAAAGAGGGTACTTTATTTGTGGTTTATCTATAGCTACAGTCCATTCTATACTTGTATGATGACCTTGATCCGGGATCGTTCATGTAGTGACATGGGAATGAAGGCACCTTGTATGATGAGATCATATAGGACTGGACTCAGATAAATACGATTTTTTTAATATCCGTTAATCGAAGAAATTTATTTTATCTAATAGATGGTCATATATGAATTTGATCTTAATCTTGAGTGTACTACGAACTCCCGCATGACAAACTATGTCATTTGATTTACTATGGTGAGGTTGGTGTTGCATTCCCGGCCAATAATTAAGTATTTTGGGGATATGGTTTGGTGTGTAGCTGGGAACGTTTTACATAGATATGGAATTCACTCATTCTTACGAGAAGTAGAAGAATATCTCTTTTAAAAGTTGATTCGGGACTTGAACAATTTGAGCGCTCAACTTTTCTATTACGAATAGAAAGTTTTATATGCATAATTGTTATGAATTAATTGTTCATTATAGAATCAATGGTGCTTAAGAGACAAAATATTTAGAGGGGTTTAACGGAATTTTGACCCGGCTCTATTTATGAGATATTCATGAAGGGCTATATCCATATGTAATAACTATATCGATGGACACCGAAGTTGTTCGGTTTATTTTATCCATCTACAGTAACGGGAGTTCAACTTCGAGTTTTTAGTGGAATAACGCAGAGTTAATAATTCGTAATATTTGATTAAAGAGTTTAATTAATATTTCAGAATTATTGGAGCTCGGAACCGTAGGTCTATTTGGTCCCCGTGCTAGCTCGATTAACTGTAGCAAACCTAATATAATTAGATTGTCTAATAATATGCTCACATTATATTTATATATTATTAATGAGATTAGTAATATTTATTGTCACAAATGAAAACTATGTTAAATTAATTTAACTTATGTTTTCTAGAATTCTTTGATTATGAGATAATCAAGTCTTGATTATAAGATAATTAAGTTAGTAATAATTATGAGATAATTACTACAACATAATTGAAGGTAATTTAATCATTATTGAGATAGTGATTTTTATTTACCTTGGAGACAAAGCCATATGGCTTGCCATTCTCTCCAATTTATTATGTCTATTAGGTGGCTTGTATATACCTAATAGTTTTGTCATTAGCTAATCCATTTTTATGCTTTGGTATGGCTCTACATTTATGTGTTTGCCATTGAAAGAAAGCATTGGATGCTTAATGACAAAGTCATTGTCTTTAACTTATCATTTCTTATGCTTTGGTATGACATTCACATTTTTGTGTTGGCCATTGCAAGAAAGCATTAGGTGCTTAATGACAAGGTTAGTTGGCTTGTGTAAAAGAATATAATCTCTACCATTTCTCTCACTTCTTAGGTTAACATTTTACATTCATTCACACAAGTGCATTTTGAGAGAAAATAGAGAGAGTTCAAACATTCACAAGTGTTGTGAGAGTGAATGAAATTTCAAAAAGCCAAACATCATTGTGACATCTTAATTCTCTAAATTATTTAGAGTTTTGATCTTTGTGAGTGAAGCCCACACTTCGGAAGATCAAGTGGTTGATCCAAGCGTTGGAAATCAAAGGATTGATTTCGGCTACTACAACAAAGAGAGAAGGCAAGGAAAATTTTAATGATCCATACCAGAGCCGGTGCTACCACAAGCAACTTCCGCCGCGCTAAGGAAAGTCGTTTCCTACAATTGGCATCGAGAGCTTAAGTTTGAAAAGTTTTCTTAACCCTTCTCATTTTAGTTTTAATAATTTATATGAGATATAGATTATTAAAATGCATGTTGTGATGGGTAGGCACAATTAGATTTATGAGATGAATGATTTTAATGTTCATGTGATGAATGTTTACTTTTGATTCAAGTGATGAATGTATTGCGTTGATCGTTAATTTTTCCGGCTCTTGTTTTTAACATTGAAAATGTAAGACCATAAGGTCATATTCTTTCAAGTGTTTTAAGTTTATTTCCTTTATAATAAGTCATTTATGTAACCTTATTCGTAACTTGGAGGAACCGATACCGCGAAGGACTTTTGACGATGAAATTCCGTGAAGAACTCAACAACACTCAATGGAACAAGATTTGAAGACCAATGGATGTCTTGGATTTATTGTACTAATTAGATTAGTATAGAAAAATAAGAGCCCGATCAACGCAATATGAAATGTGTATGTTTTTGCTATTTCCAGCCTTGGAAACTGGGTTGCGTCGCGACGCAACCCTTAGCGCGTCGCGACACGCCACGCATACGAAACCTGAGGCTACTGCCTCATTTACGTCGCGACGTAGGTTACCTTGCGTCGCAATGCGACACAGAGCTGAAGCAATTCTAGGTTCTGGAATTGTGGGCGTCGCGACGCTCATCAGTTCGCATCGCAACGCCTATACCTGGGTTAATATATATGTTTTAAATTATTTATTAACATGTCATATAGCCTAAGATGCCTCCTCTTGCATTTTCATATGCCATAACATGTAGATATGCATGATATTTTAGTCATAAAATATGATTTTATGTAATTTAAAAGTTAAATAGAATATGAGATGTATGCAAACGGATTAATAAGATTAATTGGTTTAAAGGTTTAAAAATTACGAATTCAAGTTTTAGAAATAAATGGACCTTATGAGTACATTATTTTCCTTGGTATATCGGATGGAAACCCGGACGTAAATTCCATAGCCGGTTCCGAATGGACGGTAATATGGTCTGCACTCGGAATACAATACCACGTACTTTGGAATAAATAATGTGCTTTTATCGATTAAATGGTTTAATGACATTTGGTTTGTTGGTTGAATTCTAAATTTTAAAACCTATAAGTGGACTAATAATTTAAGAGTTAAATTAATTAGATCACTATAGCAACTTGATTAAACTAGTTTAATTAAGTTAATTGGTTAGTAGAGACTAATCGGAATTAGTGAATAAAATTTAAGAGTTAAAATTGGTTAGATCACTAAATTATCAACTAGTATTAATAAGGTTGTGACTTTAGCCGAGCATAATCTAATATTCATAAAATACTAATGAGATAGAAACCTTACACTTTAAAATAGTGAGTGGGAGAGGGGTATACCACAATATTTCCCGCGATCTCCATTGTTATCCAGAAACGTGAGATTCAATAGGCGTATCGAGATGGCTTTACTTTCATCCCTCTACGAATGGTGTCCTTTTTGGGTGAATATCAGGTTTGGATTCCGAAAGGATAAGGACTCTAGATGTATCTGGTGATTTGACTTACCCTACGACGACACTTCACTAGTTAAGTCCAAGGGTTCTGAAATGTCATACTCATAAAGGAATGATTAAGTTGTTAATCAAAGCTTCATTGATCAAAATAATGGTAGTTGATTAATATAAGAATAAGAGTTATTTCAGATATATTAATCAATTGAGATTGTCTTAGTCTATCATGCGAATACTTGACCTACCCTACAACGTCACTTATTTGTGGGATGATAGATAACCGTGGCATATTAATTCTTTTAGGTTTCTAATTCATTATACATTGATCATGTATCATGTTTAATTTTATACCTAAATGTTTGACAATTTTAATATGCGATGAATGAATGTTGAATGCACGTTTATTATTTTTCAGCCATGGCATATACAATTATCTCAATTCTCAAACAACAAGAAAAATTAACTGGGTATAATTATGTTAAATGGAAAAGTGACATGAATGCTATTTTGGTCTGCAAAGACCTTAAATTTGTCCTAATGGAGGAATGTCCTCCTAAGCCAGCACCAAATGCTGGCAGAGCCGCATGTAATGCCTATAATAATTGGATTAAAGCTAATGAGAAAGCCCATAGAGATTTGATAGCACCCATGTTTGAGGTTCTTGCTGCACAGCATGAGCCTATGGCGACATCATCAATGATTATGCAGTCATTACAGAACGTGTTTGGGCAAACTTTAGACCAGCAACAACATGAGGCAATAGTCTCTGTATTGATCACTAGAATGAAGGAAGGCACATCAGTCCGAGACCATGTGTTAAGGATGATGTCTCATTTTAATATGGCTAAAACCCATGGTGCACGTATCTATGTGCAAAGCCAGGTGAAAATGATCATGGAAACCCTTCCGAAGAGTTTCCTGTAGTTTAAAAGCAACTGTTATATGAATAAGTTGACTTTTACATTGACTGAACTGCTAAATGAGCTCACCAATTATGAATCTGTTATGAATGGTCCTCGTAGGTCCAATGCCGAGGCAAATATTGCCGAATCTTCTAAATCTGCAAAGAAGAAGAAGAAGAAAGGCAATTGGAAGGCTAAGGCAAAACCAATGAAAAAAAAGAACAACAAAAGCTCTAAATGGACCAATGCCAAATGAAAATGTTTCCATTGTGAACAACGAGGGCATTGGAAAAGGAATTGTCCGAAATACCTTGCTGATCTTAAAGAGAAGAAGAATACAAGTAAATACGATTTACTTTTTATTTAGTCTCTTTTGGTAGAGGATGATAAATCCATATGGATTGTTGATTCTGGTGCCACTAACCATGTTTTTTTTGTTCTTTGCAGCTACTTGACTCATTGAGGGACCTTGCTGAAGGTAGCTTTACCATGAGAGTTGGGACATGGGATGCTGTTTCAGCAAAAGCAGTAGGAGTTTCAAATTTGAATTTTAATAAGAGTTATTTATGTTTGAATGATGTGCTATATATTCATGGTTTTCGCAGGAATTTGATTTCTGTAACAAAACTTATGGAATGTGGTTTTTCTATTTCATTTAATAATAAGTTAGTTATTATTAGTAGAAATGAATTAAATATATGCATGGGAAACTCTGAAAATAATCTATATCTATTAAGACCGTTAATGCATGAATCACTGCTTAATACTGAAATATTTAAGATTGAAAAATCTAAAACTAAATGGCGAAAGATTTCTCATGATGATACCTATTTATGGCACCTTAGACTTTGTCACATTAACCTTGACCGGATAGATAGACTAATTAAAAATGAAGTTTTAAATCAGTTTAAGACTCAGTACTTTACCTGTCTGGGAATCTTTTCTAGAAGACAAAATGACTAAGAGACATTTTACTGGAAAAGAGATAAGAGCCAAAGAAACATTTGAGCTAATACATTCAGACATTTCCGGACCGATGAATGTAAAAGCCTGAGGTGGTTATGAATATTTCGTCACTTTCATTGACGATTATTCCATATATGGGTATGTTTATCTAATGCAGCACAAGTCAGATACATTTGAAAAGTTCAAAGAGTATCGTGTTGAGGTTGAGAACCAGTTAGGTAAAAGAATCAAAATTCTATGATCAGATCGTAGAGGAGAATACCTTGATAGAGATTTCGAGGAATTCTTAGTTGAGCATGGAATTATTTCACAGCTCACGGCACCTGAAACACCACAACAAAATGGTGTTGCAGAGAGGAGAAATTGCACCCTATTAGACATGATGAGATCAATGTTTAGTTATATCACTCTACCTAGTTCATTCTGGGGGTATGCATTGAAACTGCAATGTATATCCTAAATGTAGTTCCTTCTAAGTCTGTTTCTAAGACTCCCTTAGAGTTATGGAATGGTCGTAAAGCTAGTTTGTGATATTTTTGCATATAGGGGAGTCCGACACATGTGCTAAAGAACAAGACTACTAAGTTGGAACCAAGTTCACAACTGTGCCTATTTGTAGGCTATCCTAAGGAAACTAAGGATGTATTCTTTTATAGTCCAGAAGATAATGAAATATTTGTGTTGACAAATGCTACATTTCTTGAGGAGGACTATATGAGAGAGTTTAAACCTCGAAGTAAAGTGTTACTTGATGAGTTACTTGCTGGTATGACCGGTACACCATTGTCAATTTTGACAAAGACATAACACCTTCTACATTTGAAAGTCAGATGCAAGTTTATCAGGATACCATACCACCTAGACATAGTAGGAGGATTGTGAGACAACCTGAACGCTAGTTACGAAATAGAGAGGTGTAAGTTGATGCATCTTGTGATGGTATAGATGATCCATTGACCTATCGTAGTGCAATGGAAGATACTGATAAAGAAGAATGGCTCAAAGTCATGAACCTTGAGATGAAGTCTATGTACTCTAACTCAGTCTGGGAACTTATAGACCAACCTAATGGGATAAAACCCATAGGTTACAAGTGGATCTACAAGAGAAAAAGAGGAATAGATGAGAAAGTACCGACTTTCAAAGCTAGGCTAGTGGCAAATGGTTATACCCAGAAAGATGGAGTTGACTATGAAGAAAATTTCTCGCCAGTAGCCATGCCTAAATCCATCAGGATTCTTCTTCCATTTCCGCATATTATGACTCTGAGATTTGACAAATGAACGTCAAGACTGCATTCTTTAATGTCAATCTTGATGAGAGTATCTATATGGTACAACTATAAGGGTTCATTTCCCAAGGTCAAGAGCAAAAAGTTTGCAAGTTGTAAAGGTCCATTTATGGACTCAAGCAAGCATCTAGATCTTGGAACATAATGTTTGGTTCCTAGAACATGCCAATGATCTTCTAAGTTGAAATTAATGTGAATACTCAATGAAGTTGCAGAAAAAAAACTTACATTGATCAGTTTCATAGGATGTTGGAAGTTCAAAACTTTTTATGTTGTTGAAGAGCTCCAAGCTTTTCTTTGTGTTCCAAACTCAAGGATTTTTTTCCCTAACACCTTGAATGACTCCTTGGAAGTGCTAGCTTGAAGAAATTTTGAAGCAAAATTTCTACAATGGAGAAGGAAGCTCACGGCAAAGAGGTAGTGGAGAGGGAAATAGTTTTCAATTTTTGTGTATTTGATTTTCAAAAAAAATCTAATACCATTTTCCAAATCAAATTGGTATATGTCTTTCAAATGAAATAAAATAATGCAAAGTGTGTAGAGATTGTTTAGAGTGTTGAATAAGCAATCTAATGCTTACACTCCATTTCAACCACTTCCATCACTAGTCAAAAGTGTGATGTAAGTCAAGTGGGTCCCACCACTTGAAATTTCCGAATTTAAGTCGAACAATCTCAACGCGTAACTTCGCTCGGGCTCGGGTTCATTTAATTCCGAATTAACAAATTTTCCGTTGCGACATAATTAAATATTAAAGTCACTTACGAATTAATTTAGTTTGCCCGAATTAAAATCTAATTTTAATTCTGCTTTGAAATCTAATTTTAATTCCGCTTTGAAATCTAATTTCAATTAATATATCGAATATATTATTTAATCGATTAATTCTAAATTAATCGTTCTCTCTCTTCTATTCGAATTTTATCCCAGATAAATTCTTGTTGTAATTAATCCTAAATTAATTTTCTCTCTCTTATAATTAATCCCAGATTAATTCTGTTCGAGTCAAACGTAATCAGTGAATCTTTGGAAAGCGACCCATGAGATCCCTGGATATGTTGGCAGTAAATCTGGTCATCAGATTATCCAAATACGTGCGTACTCAGTACCACGTTTTTACCGATTTACAAGACATGGTTGGCTTCTAGCAAAGCACCGTGCCTACCCAATTCTCCAGAAATATTCTTTTAAGGAATACATAATCTATACCGGGCGTAGTATACTAAGTATTGCGTATTGCGATCCAGCATAAGATGTCACATGTTAGGCATGTGGTTGTAATAGTGTCTGCCCCGTACGAAACATATATCGGATCACTAGCAACTAGTCTCTTTAATCGGATAATCATGACCTTGTCATATTATCCCGATAGTTGTAACATATTAGAGTACCAGTTCTGTATCCCTGCGTGATCATCATCTCCATATAACTGAAGTGACACTTTCATCTTGACATCACACCCAATACACTACGATTCTCAATAAACCCAGAAGAGGCATACATAGAACCTGTTAAAGCCCTGGATGACCAAAACCAAAGCGTATTAATTGTCGCAAGTATTAGCGATGCAAGTCTCAAGTTAAGACCAAATACACCTACCCTGATTCGGATTCCCATAGACACATAGTCATACTACCAATGAGATTCCGAGGGGTCTATCCCGAGCGAAACTGTTCCCGTACCATCGGTAAACAGAACCTCCTATTACACTTTCATGAGTATCCAATACCCAAATATATGAGAACTATGTCGTTACGCTTCCATAACGGGCACAAGTGTAATACTAGCTTATTCCGCATTATCGATGTCCAGTCTCGATAATACTACGACTAGGGATATTTAATGATTAAACCTTTCGTGGATTGATACTGTCTCATATTTTATTAATCCGGAACTAATCATAAGGACTTTTATCATTTATATATTCAAGTAATCTAATTACAAAATGATAAAATAGCAATTTCCTTTGTCACATAGTTAATTTGTACAAAAACCACAATGTCTTTTACAAATAGTGATGCTATGGGTCATAATTGTCCAACACATAAGGTTTGATACAACGATCAAGTCTTATAACTTTGAGCAGAACATCGATGAGCCTTGTGTCTACAAGCACATCATTGATGGTAATGTGGTTTTCCTTATGTTATACATTGATGATATTTTACTTATTGGGAATGATGTAAAGATATTATCGGACGTGAAAATCCGGCTAGCTAACCAATTACAAATGAAAGATTTAGAAGAGGCAAGTTATGTACTTGTGATCTAGATCATTCGGGATCGCAAGAAATGATTGTTAGCAATGTCTCAAGCATCCTATATCGACAAGATTCTTGTGCGATTTGGTATACAGAATTGTAAGAAAGGTAATTTACCTTTCAGGCATGGAATTCATTTGTCTAAGGAACAGTCTCCTAAGACAACTCAAGGAGTTGAGAAGATGAGACATATAACATATGCTTCAGCAGTTGGAAGTCTTATGTATGATATGTTATGCACGAGACCAGACATCTGTTTTGCAGTGGGAGTAGTCAGTAGGTTTCAATCCAACCCAGGATTAGATCATTAGGTAGCGGTGAAACATATTCTCAAGTATCTTCAGAGAACGAAAAAATTATATACTTGTATATACAAGTCATGATATGATTCTGAGAGGATATACTGACTCTGATTTACAGACGGATGTCGATTAGGTGGTGGGGCTATAGTATGGAGGAGCATAAAGCAATATTGTATTACTGACTCCACCATGGAGGCTGAATATGTAGCAGCTTATGAAGCAGCTAAGGAATCAGTCTGGCTCCATAAGTTCTTGGCTGATCTAAAAATTGTTCAAGATATGGATAAACCGCTCACACTTTATTGTGATAATAGTGGTGCAGTGGCGAACTCCAAAGAAGCAAGAAGCCACAAGAGGGGTATGTATATTGAGATAAAATATCACCTCATCAGGGAGATAGTGCAGAGAGGAGATGTCGCTGTCACGCATATTCCATCTGCAGACAATCTGGCTGATCTGTTTACAAATACCTTATCAGCTAAAGTGTTTGAAGGTCACCTAAAGGGTTTAGGATTACATGACATGTCCCATTTGCTCTAGTCCAAGTGGGATATTTTTGGGATTTATGTTCTAGAGCTTCATGTATTGTAAAGGGAATTGATTATTGTAATAATAATAAATGCATTATTCATTTTATCAAATTTGTTTGATTTATATCGCATATTGTCCAATTGTCTTGTTTACCTTGATTACTCTTGTACCTTAAAACTTAGTGTATGTTTGATGCATAAGAGGATTTAAGTCTGGAGTTAGTAATCTAAATAGTCCATAGATAGCAAACAAATAGGGTACTTTGTTTGTGGTTTATTTATAGCTGCAGTCCATTCTATAATTGTATGACGACCTTGATCTGAGATTGTTCATGTAGTGACATGGGAATGGAGACACCTTGTATGATGAGATCTTATAGGACTGGACTCAGATAAATAGGAATTTTTTTTTTATATCTATTAACCAAAAAAATTTATTTTATCTAATAGATGGTTATATATGGATTTTATCTTAATTCTAAGTGTACTACGAACTCCTACATGACAGACTGTGTCCTTTGATTTACTATGGTTAGGTTGGGGTTGCATTCCCGGCCAATAACTACGTATTTTGGGGATATGGTTTGGTGTGTAGCTGGGAACATTTTACATGGATATGGAATTCACTCATTCTTACGAGAAGCAGAAGGGTATCTCTTTTAAGAGTTGATTCGGGACTTTAACAATTTGAGCGCTCAATTTTTCTATTACGACTAGAAAGTTTTATATTATAATTACTATGAATTAATTGTTCATTATAGAATCAATGGTGCTTAAGAGACAAAATATTTAGAGGGGTTAACAGACTTTTGACCTGGCTCTATTTATGAGATATTCGTGAAAGGCTATATCCATATGTAATGACTATATCAATGGACACCGAAGTTATTCGATTGATTTTATCCATCTACGGTAATAAGAGTTCAACTTCGAGCTTTTAGTGGAATAACGTGGGGTTAATAATTCGTAATATTTGATTAAAGAGTTTAATTAATATTTCAGAATTATTGGAGCTCAGAATCGTAGGTCCATTTGGTTCCCGTGCTAGCTCGATTAACTGTAGCAAACCTAACATAACTAGATTATTTAATAATATGCTCACATTATTTTTATATATTGTTAATGAGATTAATAATATTTATTGTCACAAATGAAAACTATGTTAAATTAGTTTAACTTAATATTTTCTAGAATTATTTGATTATGAGACAATCAAGTCTTGATTATGAGATAATCAAGTTAGTAATAATTATGAGATAATTACTACAACATAATTGAAGGTAATTTAATGATTATTGAGATAATGATTTTTATTTACTTTGGAGACAAAGCCATATGGCTTGCCATGTGATAAGCGGAAAATATATCAATATTTACCGCCCATTTTACTTAACATTTTGTATAGTTTCTCGAGTTTTATGAACATTTTGATGTGTTTTAGTTTATTTTACAGATAAAATAAAATCGGGACTTAATGGAATCAGTCAGGATGAAATGTGGAACAAATAAGGGCAAAAACTGGACTTCACATTTTGATTTTGGAGATTGGAAACATGAAATGGCGTTCTAACGAAGTACAATTTTGGAAATTTTAGCTTTGCACAATTGTCGTATTTTGGCCATAACGTTTTATTCCGATATCAGATTGAGGTGATTCAAGTTCCAGATTAAAGAGGACACAAAGAGCTATAACTTTGACGTTCATAGGAATTTCGAATTCTGAAGGTTTCATGACCAAAATGAATGAATAATCAGAAAGTATGTTATGTATAATTATTAAAGTCATTATAAAAAAAAATGGAAAATGACAATTTTCAATTGTCAAACTTCCACCAAACATGTATGTTTGGTGGAGGATTTGATGCCATGTTTGGTGGAGAAATTGGGGGAGAAATTGGTGGAAGCCTTTATATTTGCCTATAAATACCAAGCCAAACTTTGTAAATTTTTCATGCTTTTTTTGGGGGATTTCTCCATGAAAACCTAAAAGAAAATGTCTTGTGTGTTTATTGTATTTTCTTTTTATTTATTAATAAATTTTTGTGTGTTTTTAATTACATCATGAGTAGGTAATCACTTTTGGCTGGAGACTGAGGTGAATCTTTTAATATAATAATTTAGATTTACTCCATTAATTTAAATAAGTAATTTAAATTAATTATTTATTGCTTATATGGCCGGTTTTACATTATTGGACTTAGTTTTTGCCTATATGGTCAGTTTACGTGCTAACATTGTTACCTCCTTCATGGTCGGTTTATATGATTTTGTTACCGCCTATATGGTCGATTGGACTTTGGACAAATGACATTCACTGCCTATATGGTCGGTTTTAATATAATTAATTCAAGAAATGATTAATTGATAAGGGAGTGATCTATATTTGAAGTATTAAAAGTGAAACCCCTAACTCCAACATTTTCTTTTATTGTTGTAATTTTCTTTACTTTTTAATTTTCTGTTATGTTATTCTGTTTAACTATGCATTTTGTAATCCTAGATATGTGTTGTAACTAAACATATTATCTAGGGTTGTGATGAATTGCAATGTCACTGGTTTATAAGTTGGTTATTTTATACCTTGGGTAATATATTGGTTTATTTATTGAGTCTTAGTCTTAATGCTTCTTGTTAACTGGCCACTAATAAGATTGAACTTGACGAAGGGATTTTAGGTTTCAGCCTTAGACTCAATAGCTCACGATCTCACCTTAAGGCAAATGTCCCTTAGGTAGATTTCCTTACAGGATAGACATATACTTGTCGGGCGGGGGTAGCCACAATTGGAACTTAATCTTAATGAATTCAGGTAATTTGGTTAACATAGACATATGATTAATTAGATTACTTTGGGTGTTTGCATCTGACCATCAACAGAGGCTTTTGCATATTTTCGTGTTCCAGGTTAATAAACTGATATATTGCACAAACATAATATAATCATTTCATCTTTAAAATATATGGGAAGGATTCACAACCCTAGATAGTTTTATAATATTGATTTTTTCCTTTAATTTACATTCGCACTGTTTTAATTACTTGTCTTTAGTGTAAGATCACCATCAAATCAACAATCAATCTATTAAATACTTGTAAACATTTAGCTTCATAAATTGATAGCCTAGGTATTAAGTCCTCGTGGGATCAATACATTTTATACTACTTGAGAGATACGTGTGCTTGCGTTACGTGTGTGTTTATACACCGATCAAGTTTTTTGGCGTCATTGCCGGGGACTTATTTATCTTTCACTATTTATTTTGAGGTTAGATACCTTTACCAATGTCAAATTTGTTTTTACTTATTATTTTTATTTTCTTGTGTTTTAGGTTCTCAGACACTACATGAGAAGGAGCAGAAGCTTTGAAATTCGTCCGCTGGACCCATAAATTGAAAGAACTATCAGATAGTTAAGAAGGGAAAGACGAGAAGGCCAAGAACCACTAATCAACATGAACAATCAGGAACCTGAACCTTTTGAGGTTGCACCACCATTCCCATTCGAGACAAAACTATTCCGGTGGTTGACGGCTTCATATCATGCATCGTACTTCCTCCCTTACCAGCAAATGCGTGTGACATCAAAACATGCATTCAAATGATACAACAATCAGTTCAGTTTGGGGGGAGTGCAACTGAAGATCCTAATGCCCACATCAGCAACTTCCTGTAAGTTTGCGGCACATTCAATTACAACTGAGCGGCAGAAGAAGCAATGAGACTGTGTGTGTTCCCATATTCTTTGAAAGACATAGCTAAGGCTTTGCTACATTCACTACCAGCATGTTCCATCACAACTTGGAACACTCTTGCCACCAAATTCCTTTCAAAGTACTTTCCCCCAGCCAGAATAGCAAAGCTGAGGAATGAAATTACATCATTTGTGCAACATGACTTGGAATCCCTTTGCGAAGCTTGTGAGACATTCAAGGAGCTGCTCAGAAAATGTCCTCACCATGAGATTGCAAAGTGGCTACAAGTCCAAACCTTCTACAATGGACTTTCTGGATTAATGAGAACCACAATAGTTGCTGCTAATGGCGGAGCTTTAATGGCAAAAAGAGAAGATTAGGCTTGGGACTTAATTGAAGAAATGGCCAACAACAATTCTTTGTGGCCAACAGAAATGAGCAGGATCCAACGAATAACAGGAATCCACGAAATAAGAGCCAACACGACATTGAATGCCAAACTGGATCTGATTTGCAAAAATCTGGAAACTCTTAACATGAAGGTTAATAATAGATCCACAAGTTTACCATATGGAGGTGCACCAGAGGCAGAATCTTACGACCAATATGATGAGACGGTGAATTATGTCAGCAATTTCAACAGACATGGAAACAATCCATATTCCAACACCTACAACCCAGGATGGAGGAATCATCTCTATTTCGCATGGAGCAATAATTCAGGGCAAAAGAATAATCCACCATCCGGATTCCAACAACAGAACAAAGGCCAAAAATATGAAAAGAAGCCAGAAATAGAAGATTTTCTGCAGAGATGTTCAAAAAGTAGGAAGCCAAATATGATGATATGTTTTAATCCCAAGCAGCATTAATTCAAAGCCAATCTACTTCTATCAAAACATTGGAGAATCGAATGGGACAAATGGCCAATGCTCAGAGTTACAGACTGCAAGGTACCCTTCCTAGCAACAAATAACCAAATCCAAGAAATAGAGGAAATGAGCAATGTCAAGCCATCACTTTGAAAAACAGCACTGAAATCAACAAAAATATTGGAGTCAAGGCATCCACTGAGGAAGTTCCAAAAGAAAGAAGTGAAATAGAGCCACAGATGGAGGAAAAAGAGACAAAAGCAAATGATCAAGAAAGATTCACTCCACCTCCACCGTTTCCACAGCGTCTCCAGAAACATAAACTAGACTAGTAGTTTGCTCGATTCCTGGAGATCTTCAAAAAGCTACATATCAACATTCCATTTGTAGAAGCGTTGGAACAAATGCCCGGTTATGTCAAATTCATGAAAGATATTCTGTCACGAAAGCGAAGATTGAGAGATTATGAGACAATATCATTGACAGAAGAATGCAGCACCATCATTCAGTGGAAGCTTCCCCCAAAGTTGAAAGATCCTGGTAGTTTCATCATCCCTTGCACCATATGAGAACATTACTTCGGTAAGGCTTTGTGTGATTTAGGTGCTAGTATTAACTTGATGCCTTTGTCTATTTACCGGAAACTGCAGATTGGAGAAGCAAAGCCCACCTCAGTCACTCTGCAACTTGCTGATAGATCGCTTACATTTCTGAGAGGTGTAGTGGAAGATGTATTGGTCAAAGTCGACATATTCATTTTCCCAGCAGATTTCATTATCCTTGACATGAAGGAAGACAAAGATGTGTCAATCATAATCGGGAGACCATTCTTGGCTATAGGTCGAACTGTTATCAATGTTCAAAAAAGTGAACTAACCATGAGGGTACAGGATCAAGAAGTTACATTTGATGTTTTCAAAGCCATGAAATTCCCGAATGATGAAAAAGATGAGGAATGTTTCAGACTTGGTGTGATAGATAGTATCATCTAGAATACTGATGCAATGCAACTTTCCACTGACAAACTAGAAGCATGCATCACCAACGTGACTGACAAAGAACTAGATGATGAGATTTTAGAATATATCAACAATCTCGATGGAGCCTCTCGCTTCAGATCGACACCACAGGTGGAAAGTTTGGAATTACCAAAAAATGAGTGAATCAAACCCTCGATTGAAGAACCACCGCAGTTGGAACAAAAGCCACTTCCGAGCCTTCTCAGGTATGCATACTAAGAAAACTCTTCTGATTTACCTATGATTATTTCTTCGTCGCTAACATGGTGTAGGAAGATAAATTGCTGAGAGTGTTACGCAAGCACAAGAGAGCTATTAGCTGGACTATAGTAGACATTCGAGGCATTATTCCATCATTTTGCATGCACAAAATTCTGATGAACGATGAGTACAAAGCCACAGTAGAGCATCAACAGAGACTAAATCCAATCATGCAAGAGATCATAAAGAAAGAAATCATTAAATGGTTGGATACAGACATCATTTACCCCATCTCTGAAAGCACTTGGGTGAGTCCTATGTAATGTGTACCCAAGAAATGTGGAATGAATGTAGTCACAAATGAAAAGAACGAGTTGATTCCAACAAGAACAGCGACTGGATGGAGAGTATGCATGGACTACAGGAAGCTGAACAAAGCAACAAGGAAAGATCATTTCCCGTTACCATTCATTGACCAGATGCTAGACAGATTGGCGGGACATAATTTTACTGTTTTCTGGATGGATACCCTGTTGGGGTTTCGGGCGAAGGGGGGCAGCGGAAGCGCGGTTCGGGCGAAATCATAATTTAAAACTTTTAAAAATTACCGAATAAATTATTCAATATCTAATATGAATAATTTATTCATATTTCACCTAAACATATTTATCCGATATCAAATAACTGTTAGGGTTGGTGCTCGGAGTTCCAATCCGGATCGTATTTATGTCTGATTCATGAATACGAGAAATTCTATTTTCCATAATATTACTAATTTAATGGTAACACCCTTGTCTTTTATACACTTATTCGATCTAATTACGATTAGATATCTGATTATGATTAGATCGAAACTAAATCAGGTTTAGTGATACGTGTATATTAGACAAAGACCATAGGATTTACAATATAGTGGGCAATTACAACATATTTTGTAATTGACATTGGGAAGTGCACTATAAGATGTATATCCTTAAATAAAATTTCTGGTCAAGATTTACTAACACGGGTCGGTTAGTAAAATCCGCTGAGACCAGTACATGTCGTATATCATGACTTGGTCTGATGGTTTATCCCAGTGAACCATGAGTCTCGGGAGACTCGTATAGACATGTAGGGTTTATTTGATAAGACACTGAACGACTCACTGAATATTTCCTAATAGATGGTACACCAACGTCAATAGGAATCTTCTCGAGTTAAGCGAGCATAGTGGTCCTTTGACTTGAGATACCATAGTGGAATATATGAGTTATCCTTCACACTTTGATGGCAGTCACGTCACCGATCTATTCATGATCAGACCTCCGCCTGTTTATTGGGTGTTGACTGATGCTCATGATATCCAGTGCGTATCAAGATAGGATCCGTCAGTCCTGTGTATAGGGCATAGGCATCCTTACATGTTTACGATCTAGTAAATCCATGGCTGTAGTATAACTTCGAAAATTAGTTTCGAGTGTTATTTAGAGATCGTAAATTGAAAGTCGACTATATTATACCGAACGGGTTTGACATTTTTATCTATACCCAAGTATAATATGGATAGACTGTGACGGATGGATTATACATATGCAATGAGCTCGACTTGCATAGTTTAGCGAGATTATTCGTGGTCATCATAATTAATGAGTGGATGAATTATGGACACGAAATTGGATTTTGTGACGGATAAACCTAAACTTAGAGAGTCTCACAATATTAAGTGTACTCGTTGAGCACTTGGGCAACACGATATGAATAATACGGATTATTCATAATACTTCATCGGATTAAGTGAGTTAATTCAGATCGTTTAATCGGTTAAACGATAAACATGCATTAGGGGATTTTGGCCAATCGTAATTATTATGTATTTGTATTTGATACATAATACGATTAGATACACATTAATTATTCATCAAATGAGATTTTGACACATACCATAAATATATGTATTTGTTATTTATTGTAAATAAAAATACATATATAATAATAATTATATTAATTGATTATTTGGATATTTAATTGTTAAATATTTAAATGATTAATTAATAATCTTTTTTCATAAATGTTATGAAATTTGTCCAATTATTATTGATACACATGGCATGATTTAATTAGGCTTAAGTGTACAAATTTGATTTGTTAGCATAAAGCTTATTTTAATTAATTGGATTAATTTTTTCAAAATGACCAAACTACCCCTAGAAGTCGGTCATCACTAAATTAAAAAGGAAATTGTTTTCTTTTCTAATTTGTCTTGCTTCCATGGCCGACTAAATCATCATCAAAACACTCTCAAAAGCTCTCAATTTTGGTTTGAAGAAACCATGAAGAAATGAAGGAAAATCAAGAAAAAGTCTAAGGATTTAGGAGATTTAAGGTAATTCTTCAAAACCCTAAGCTTGGAAATTTAGTTTCTTGTTTATTGATTATTTAGAAAGGTTCTAGGGTTCCTTTAATTCTAAAAAATTGGGACTTTTGGTTGTGGATGATGAATTGGAAGTTTGTGTGCATGTGTGAAGTATATTTGCATGTAATTATTGTAATTTTGGTCCAATTTGATCATTAGATGACATGTTACCATTCTAGAGTGTTATGACCACTCTTGTAACACCCGGAATTGTTCTTGGGTACTTCATGTGTGGTGACTTTGATTGGTTTTATGGATTAATTGGATTAATCTTGAAAATTGGATTTAAAGCATGAAAATTCACAATTTTCGGTTCTGGATTAGATATGGAGTTTATTCTGTTTTTATGTTGAAAATAATGTATTTTGAATGTATTGGATGTGTTTTGGGAGTTGGAACGATTTCCGAAAAGTCTTTCGGAGTTGAAATAAACGAAAACGGCATTATTGGGTGACTTTTTAGCCAATCGGGTGATGGCTGTCCAAACAGTGAGTTCGTCACTGTTCAGGCAACTCATGAACTGTCCTAACACTATTGAGGCTGACATGGGTAGTCTCCATAAGTGTCGGGTGGTCGGATGAAAATAATGTATTTTGAATGTATTGAATGTGTTTTGGGAGTTGGAACAATTGCCGGAAAGTATTTCGGAGTTGAAATAAGTGAAAACGGCAAAAAAGAACGTTACCGGGTGACTATTGAGCCAATCGGGTGATGACTGTCCAAACAGTGAGTTCGACACTGTTCGGGCAGCCCATGAACTGCCCTAACACTATTAGGGCTGACCTGGGTAGTGACATGATCCAGGCCGACAACAAAGCAAAAGACCCATTACAAGTACTAGAAGGGCCAATTACGAGGCAGATGACCAAAAGACTCAGAGAAGCAATGGCGGGATTAGTTCAGAGTTTTGTGGCCGACTGCAACAAACAAATAGATACGCATGTGGGCTTCGATGGAAAGGGCCCAAAGCCATTTCACTTGGCCCAAATCAGTTTAGAATAAAGCTTCCTAGGCATTTGAAGACTTAAAAACTTGGTATTTTTGTAATTTCGTATTTAGGGGCATTGTTGTCTTTATGCCTTTAGGGTTTCTTTTGTGTCACTATTTAAGCTTTCTTTCTTTTTCATTTTAGACAATCAACGAAATTTATAAAACTCAAAAGCTTAAAGCTTTGGCTATGGACGAATTCTTGTAAGGGAGGGATTCCCCTTTTCAAGTTTGAATCGACTTATCTAAGTTTTGGCAAACTTAGTGGCGTCTCCATTGCTAGCAAAACACTACAAGGATTCATCTTAAAGGTTCTTAGGGGCAAGTTCTTGTGGGTCTTCTTCGTGGCCTTGGAAGGGTTTTGTTTCCACAAAATCAAATTCGCGGTTCTTGGGTTCTGTTCGTTGCTTGGGGTTTGCTTGGATTTCGAATCCAAGTGGGTTTCTTGTCATTTGGTATCTAGAGCTCAGGGTTCCAAGGTCTGATTTTTCCTATCTTTTCTTTTGTTTGATTCTTTTTTTATTTTCGTTCTTGTTATTTTCGTTTCAGTTCTTGTTGGATCTTGTTTATGTTTTCGTTTTGTTTATTTCTGGATCTGATTTTGTTGTGTTTTGCATATTAGTTCATCTTTTATTATTTTCCAGTTCTGGGTTTTTGTTCTGTTCTTCATATCAGTTCGTCATATACTTTCTGTTCTTTAGCATATGTTGAAGAAATAAGCATGTTTTTTTTGGCGGCTGTGTGATTTGTTTCTAAAACCCTAGTGAAGTTTGAAATCAGACTCTGAAATCAGACTCTAAAAACTTAGCCTTTGAAATCTGACTCTGAAATCAGACCCTGAAACTTAGTCTCTGAAATCAGATACTGAAGATTAGCCTCTGAAAATCAGACCCTGAAAAGTAACCTCTGAAATCAGACCCTAACCAGTAGCCTCTGAAGTCAGACACTGAATAGTAACCTCTAAAATCAGACCCTGACCAGTAGCCTCTGAAATCAGACCCTGAAAAGTAACCTCTGAAATCAGACCCTGACCAGTAGCCTCTGAAATCAGACCCTAAAAATTAACCTATGAAATCAGACACTAACCAGTAGCCTCTGAAATCAGACCCTGACCAAAAGCCTCTGAAATCAGACCCTGAAAATCAGCCTCTGAAATCAGAACCTAAATCAGCCTCTGAAATCAGAACCTAAATCAGCCTCTGAAATCAGAACCATAGTATCAGCATCTGACGTTATCAAAAAAAAAGGGACTTGAGTGATAGTGATCACTTGAGCAGAAAAAAAAAATAGTGAAATTTTTTGGTGAATTTAGTTTGTTCCATATTATCATTTAGGTGCCCGTGGAGGGTATCCCATCAAAATTTCTATAGCGGTGCCAAATTTTCTCCCGAAATTGCATACGACCGTGAATTTTCATGCTTATTTTTTTTTTTCCATTATGCTAATTGTTCACTTCTTTATTCCAAATACTCTAGTTTAAGTATTAGTGATTGAGTCTTCATCGTTGCTATTCCTGTTCGCATTTTGTTTCCACCTATCCCATATATATTATTAGACCTTTGTGTTTCATGCTGGCTTGAGGACTACATTTGGTTTGTATTCTTGGATTGAGTGTGATTCACATTTGAATTGAGGACGAACTCAAGAGTGGTAAAAGGCAGTGATTGTGAGCACAATATCGGGTAAAAGCCAATAGAGTGCAAACACGAGTGGAGTGATATCATTCGAGTGTAAACACGTGAGATTGTGAGGATTACATATTTGCTTTACTTTCTTGTTATTTCTAATCTGTTTGTTTAGTGTTGAGATGACAGGTCTAACCACTGATGAAAAGCTTGAGGCTTTGGATAGGAAATTTACAGATATGATGGAGAACATGAATACTGCTTTGGAGAGATTGACCAAGAGTGTTGAGAGTATTCAAACTGGTAGCAGTCCCAGAGCACCACCACCCCAACATATACCACCACCTCAGAATGTACCACCACCTCATAATGTGCCACCTCGACGGGTACCACCACAGTATGTACCACCAGATGAAGAGGAAGCTGAAAATGAGTTTGATGATTCTGATGGTCTTGATGATGTGGAGGAGAGATTTCAGCCTGAGCATGATAGGAGGCCTAATAGGAGGTTTGATAGGAGGAATGATAGGAGGGATAGACGATTTGATGATAGAGGTGCATTTGATGCCAGAAGAGGGGATTATGATAGGAGGGAATATGGTAGACGAGGAGATGTAGATGGTGATCTAGGTAGCATCAAGATCAAGATACTAACATTTCACGGCAAGAATGATCCTGAAGCTTATTTAGAATGGGAAAGGAAAATAGAATTGCTTTTAAATGTCATCACTACTCAGACGAGAAAAAGATCAATCTGGCAGCGATTGAGTTTACTGATTATGCTATGATTTGGTGGGATCAGCTTGTCACTACTCGGAGGAGAAATTATGAGAGGCCGGTTCAGACATGGGCAGAACTTAGAGGTCTTATGAGAAAAAGATTTATACCCAGCCATTACTATAGGGAATTGTATCAGAAACTACAACATCTGTATCAGGGGACCAAAAGTGTTGAGGACTATTACACAGAGATGGAAGTTGTCATGATCAGGGCAAATGTAGTTGAGGATGCAGAAGCTACTATGGCACGATTTCTAGGGGGCTTGAATAGAGAGATTGCAAACATGGTGGAGCTGCATCACTATGTTGATTTGGAGGATATGCTTCACATGGCTATCAAGGTAGAAAGGCAACTCAAGAAAAGGTCAACATCCAGATTTGGTACTCAGGCTACTTCTGCATGGAAGGGAAAATGGGTTCCGAATGAGAAGCGAGATGGAGGCTTTGACAAGCCTAGAGGCGAGTTCAGTGGAGGCTTTAATAAGCCTAGGTCCGACCCTAGTGTCAAGGGTAAAGAGGCTGCAGAACCGAGCAAAACTAGACCAAAACCTGAGTGTGCAACTGCTAGAACTAAGGATGTCAAGTGTTTCAAGTGTTTGGGCATGGGACACTATGCTTCACAATGTCCCAATAGGCGTACCTTAGTGATTGATAAAAAGAGTGGAGAGGTGTACTCTATCGATAGTGAGGTTGAGGAGGAGATGCCAGAGTTGGAGGATGCTAGTGACCATGAGGGAGCTGCATACCCGCTGAATAACTTATCCTTAGTTGTCAAGCTTGCTTTGAGTGCACATATTGTAGAGGATGAGAGTGTGCAGCAGAGGGAGAACATATTCCATACTAGGTGTCGTGTGAATGGCAATGGATGTAGTATGATCATAGATGGGGGCAGTTGTACTAATATTGCTAGCACAGCTTTGATTGAGCGATTAAGGCTGAGTTGCTTGAGACACCCGAAGCCTTACAAGTTGCAGTGGTTAAATGATTGTGGGGAAATAAGTGTGACAAAGCAGGTATTATTGAGCTTTACCATTGGGCCATACACAGATGATGTCCTATGTGATGTGATACCGATGCATGCAGGACATATTCTTTTGGGCAGGCCGTGGAAGTTTGATAAGAAGGTTATTCATGATGGGTTCAAGAACAAGTACTCTTTCCAGCATAAGGGAAAACCCATTACATTATACCCACTTACACCTGCACAAGTCCATGAAGATCAGGTTAAGTTGCAACTTGAGCGTGACAAAAAGAGAGCGAAGGGAAACACCACCTTGGGTGAGACTAGTGAGAGTGATGTATCTGGTGAGAAAAATAAGGCCAAGGCCGTGGGAGTTCCCAAGGGGAGTGTGAGTGAACGTGAGGGGGAAATAAAAGGGAGAGTTAAAAATAGTTTCTACATGGGTGAGGGTGAAGCGATGAAAGCGTTCAAGGCTAGCAAGCTCATGCTATTGTTAGTCTATAATGAGCCTCATATTTATTTTACTAACTCTGACCCTTTGCTTCCTATGTCTATTTCATCTCTTTTTCAGGATTACAGTGACGTACTGACAGAGGACATACATAGTGGGCTTCCACCCATTAGAGGTATTGAACACAAGATAGACTTCATACCTGGAGCAGTCATTCCTAACAGACCGGCTTATAGGAGCAATCCCGAGGAGACAAAGGAGCTACAAAGGCAAGTACGGGAGTTGATGGACAAGGGGTATGTAAGGGAAAGCATGAGTCCTTGTGCAGTACCAGTGCTTCTAGTTCCTAAGAAAGATGGGACGTGGCGTATGTGCGTTGACTGCCGAGCTATCAACAATATTATGGTAAAGTATCGTCACCCCATTCCTAGACTAAATGACATGTTGGATGAATTGCATGGTTCCAAAATTTTTAGTAAGATTGATTTAAAGAGTGGATACCATCAAATTCGCATGAGAGAAGAAGATGAGTGGAAAACTGCATTTAAGACTAAGTATGACTTGTATGAATGGTTAGTTATGCCATTTGGTCTTTCAAACGCACCTAGCACATTTATGAGATTGATGAATCATGTTATGCGTGCATTTTTAGGTAAGTTTGTTGTGGTTTATTTTGATGACATCTTAGTTTACAGTAAAATAGTAGATGAGCATGTTATGCATTTGAAGCATGTTCTTGATGTGTTAAGGCAAGAAAAACTGTATGCTAACTTTGATAAGTGCACTTTTTGTATGGATATAATTGTTTTCCTTGGATTTGTTGTGAGTGCAGATGGCATCGAGGTAGATTTAGAAAAGGTGAAGGCAATTCAGGATTGGCCAACACCAATAACAGTGAAAGAAGTCAGAAGCTTCCATGGATTAGCAAGCTTCTACCATAGATTTGTTAAAGACTTCAGTAGTATTGCAACACCATTGACTGAAGTAGTGAAGAAGACTATTGGCTTCAAATGGGGTGAAGAGCAGGAGCGTGCATTCCAGGATCTGAAAATAAAGTTGTGCAGTGCACCAGTCTTGGCACTACCCAACTTTGAGAAGACATTTGAGATTGAGTGTGACGCATCCGGGATAGGCATTGGAGCGGTTCTTATGCAAGAAAAGCGACCAATAGCTTACTTTAGTGAGAAGCTGAATGGAGTAGTTTTGAGGTACCCCACATATGACAAGGAGTTGTATGCACTAGTGCGAGCCCTTGAGACTTGGCAGTATTATTTGTGGCCTCGAGAGTTTTTGATCCATATAGATCATGAATCATTGAAGCATCTGAAGGGCCAAGGTAAGCTGAACAAACGACACGCAAAATGGTCAGAGTTAGTTGAGATATTTCCATATGTAATCCGCTACAAACAAGGTAAGGAAAACATTGTCGCCGATGCACTATCGCGAAGGTATAATTTACTTACTTCATTGAGTGCAAGCATGCTTGGGTTTGAATTTATTAAAGAACTTTATGCTAGTGATATTGACTTTAGTACCATCTATGCTGCATGTGAAAAGTCTGCTTTTAGTAAATTCTACCAACATGATGAGTTTCTGTTTAGGGAGAATAGATTATTCATTCCTGTTTGTAGTATGCGTGAGTTGTTAGTGAGGGAAGCACATGGGGGAGGTTTAATGGGGCACTTTGGCATTGCCAAAACCTTAGGGGTATTGACTGAACATTTTTATTGGCCTAAAATACGGAGAGATATTGAGCGTTTATTTGATAAATGCTTAACTTGTAAACAGGCTAAATCTAAGGTTATGCCTCATAGGTTGTATACACCATTGCCTATACCTAGTGAGCCATGGGTAGATGTATCGATGGACTTTATCTTGGGTTTACCTAAGACTAGGAAGGTGATGAGTGGTATTTATATCACTATTTCCCACTCATTTATCCTAATATTTTGTATAGTTTATTGAGTCGTGAATATTTTGATGTGTTTTGTGTTATTTTGTAGATAAATAAAGTTTCAGGACATTCTGGAGGTGATTTGGAGCAAAACTGTGAAAATTGGCAAAAAGGGCATTTTGGTCATTTCCTACGTCGCGACGCCCAAGCCTTTAGCGTCGCGACGCCTAACTTGCACCGGAGTCTGCTAACGTACGCCGGTTCAACGGATCAGAATTTGAGAAGTTTGACTTTGCTAAAATGCGCTGTGCCACGTGTCACCATCACAGCCGAGCTACTAACGTGCGCCGTGCCACATGTCATCATCCTATGGTGCCGACACTCACAATTGTCACGTGTGCCACGTGTCATCCATGTCATCGCCACATCATCGGTCAACGAGTCAACTCTACCACGTGTCGTGCCACGTCATCGACACGTCAGAAGGTCAACCGAGTCAACATGCCATGTCATCATCCGCCAATCACGCCTTGACACGTGGCGCAATCCTACGGTGCTGAAAATTGGTCTCAGCCGCCTTGCCACGTCATCGCAACGTCAGCATAATAATTGAGCCCTTAGCCGCCGTGCCACGTGTCGCCTTATCCTCTTAGCCGCCTCGCAACGTGTCAAGCCGAGAGCATGCCACGATTCCTGTTCTGGCGTAGCGACGCCAAAGCCCTTGGCGTCGCGACTCTGGAAGCTTACCCGCGCCTATAAATTGAGCTCGAGATTTCAGAATTTGTTGAACCATTCTCTCCCATTTCTTTGATGTAAATAGGGAGTTCTTCTCTCTCTAAGTTTCGTTTTAATTTTTATTTTTTAGTTTTGTAATAATTTTAATTACGTTTTGTAATAATAGTAATTTACTTTCTTACTTTTTAAAGTTTTTACTATTCATCATGAGGAGGTAACTTTCCCAGCTAGGGTGAAAGGTAATTCTTTTACTATTGCTATTTAGATTAATCTCCCTTAAAAATAATATATTCACTATTTAAAATTTGACTTAAAAAGGATACCGCTATATTGGTCGGTTGGTAATTTAATTTTAATCTGGTTTAAACCTGACTAATCAAGGATACCGCCAGATTGGTCGGTTGGTAATTTTATTTTGGTTCCGCCTTTATGGCTGATTTATTTTGGTTCCGCCTTTATGGCTCGTTATGGACAAATATTACCGCCTTAATGGCTGGTTGGACTTAATTTGACTTAATCAGGATACCGCCAGATTGGTCGGTTGGTAATAATATCACAAGTTTATATATTATTTTATGGGAGATATCTAAATTGGTAGTAGTAAAAGTAATTCCTTTTACCTTAGCATTTATTTTATTGTAATTTACCTTTCAGTATTTACTTTACCGTAATTACTTTTTAGTATTTTATGTCTTTTATTTTACCAGCCCTATCTATGTGTCGTAACTAAATTAGTATCTGGGGTTGTGATGAATTTCAATATCACCGGTTTATAAGGGGTTAGATTATAGTTGGGTAATATAAAGATTTATTTATTGAGTCTTAATCTTAATACTTTTTAATTAACTGGCCATTAATTAAATTGACTAGGTAAACTTAAAATGAACTAGACATAGGGATTTTAAGTTTAAGACCTCAGACTCAATAGCCCACGATCTTCCTTGAGGATAGATAACCCTTTAATAGATTTCTTACAGGATAGGAATATACCTGTCGGGCGGGGGGGGGTAGCTATAATTGGAACTTAATCTTAATGAATCTAGGTAATTTGGTTGACATAGACATATGGTTCATTGGATTATACTAGGTATTTGTAATTGACCATCGGAAGAGGCTTTTACATAATTTAGTGTTCCAGGTTAATAAATCAATATTTTACCCAACTATAAGATTACCACTTCATCTTTAAAATGATATTAAAAGAAATCACAACCCTAGATAGTTTTTAATATTCAATTTCTTAAAATCTACTTTCGAACAATTTTATTACTTGTCTTTAAATTTAGAATCGTCGCCATTTCAAATCAATTAAACAACCTGTTAGATACTAGTAATAATTTGACCTCATAAAATTAATAACTTAGGTATTAAGTCCTCGTGGGATCGATACTTTTTATACTACTTGAACGATACGTACGCTTGCGTTATACGTGTGTGTTTACGCCGGTCAAGTTTTTGGCGCCGTTGCCGGGGACTTATTTATCTTTTATTTTAGTTTAGGGGTTAGATATGTTACTTGTGTCTAATTTTCTTTTTACTTATTGTTTTTGTTTTCTTGTGTTTCAGGTTTTCAGAAACTTCATGAGACGAACCAGAAGCTTTGAACTTCGACCGCTTGACCCAGAAATTGAAAGAACCATCAGACAGTTGAGAAGGGAAAGACGAGAAGGCCAATAAGCTTTAGTCAATATGGAACCTAAACCTTTGGAGGTTGCACCACCAATTCCCATTCGAGACAGAACCATTCCGGTGATTGACAGACTCATTTCTTGTATTGTATTTCCTCCCTTACCAGCAAATACAGGAGACATCAAAACATGCATTCAAATGATTCAACAGTCAGTTCAGTTTGGGGGGAATGCAACTGAAGATCCTAATGCCCACATCAGCAACTTCCTGGAAGTTTACGACACTTTCAATTACAACCGAGAAGCTGAAGAAGCAATGAGACTGCGTGTTTTCCCATATTCCTTGAATGACAGAGCTAAAGCTTGGCTACATTCACTACCAGCAGGTTCTATCACAACATGGAACACTTTAGCCACCAAATTTCTTGCAAAATACTTTCCACCAGCCAGAACCGGAAAGCTGAGGAATGACATCACATCCTTTGTGCAACAAGACTCAGAAACTCTCTACGAAGCTTGGGAAAGGTACAAAGATTTACTCCGGAAATGTCCACACCATGAGATTCCAAAATGGCTTCAATTCCAAACATTCTATAATGGACTTTCTGGAATAATGAGAACCACAATAGATGCTGCTGCTGGAGGAGCTTTAATGGCAAAAGGAGAAGATCAAGCCTGGGAACTAATCGAAGAAATGGCCAACAACAATTCATTGTGGCCAACTGAAAGGAGCATGATCCAAAGAATTGCAGGAATTTATGAAAGTGGAGCTAATACAGCAGTCAACACCAAGCTAGATCAGATATGCAAATTCATGGAAACTCTTACCACTGGATCCACAAGTTCACCATATGGAGGAGCACCAGAATCAAACCAACTTGAAGAAACGGTTAATTTTGTCAACAATTTCAACAGACATGGGAACAATCCATATTCCAACACCTACAACCCATGGTGGAGGAATCATCCTAATTTTTCATGGAGCAACAATTCAGGCCAATAGCGGAACTATCCACCACCTGGATTCCAGCAACAGAACAAAGGCCCGGAGCAGGCAAATGAACCAGGATTAGCAGAAGTGCTGGCTCAGTTAAAAAGTATGATGCTATCTTTCAGAGCCAATCAGCTTCCATCAAAGCACTGGAGAATCAAATCGGACAACTGGCCAATGCTAAGAGTTACAGACTACCAGGAAATCTTCCCAGCAACACAGAACCCAATCCAAGGAACCGAGGGAAGGAGCAATGTCAAGCCATTACTTTGAAAAGCGGTATTGAAATCAACAAAGATGTTGGAATCCAGATGTCCCAAGAAGAAGTTCCAAAAGAAGCTGAGAAACAGATGGAGGAAAAAGAAGCAAAGAAAAAAGAACCAGAAAGAATCATTCCATCTCCACCTTTTCCTCAACGTCTTCAGAAAAACAAATTGTACAAGCAGTTTGCTCAATTCCTGGAGGTTTTCAAAAAGCTGCATATCAACATTCCATTTGCAGAAGCTTGGAAGAAATGCCCCGTTATGTCAAATTCATGAAAGATATTCTTTCACGAAAACGAAGATTGAGAGACTACGAAACAGTAGCATTAACGGAAGAATGCAGCGCCATTATTCAGAGGAAACTTCCCCCAAAGTTGAAAGATCCTGGCAATTTCACAGTTCCATGCACCATTGGAGAACATTATATCGGTAAGGCTTTATGTGATTTAGGTGCTAGTGTTAACTTGATGCCTTTTTCTATTTACAGGAAACTGCAGATTGGAGAAGCAATGCCTACCTCAGTTTCATTGCAACTTGCTGACCGAACACTTGCATTTCCAAGAGGTGTTGTTGAAGATGTGTTGGTGAAAGTAGACAAACTAATTCTCCCAGCAAATTTCATCATCCTTGACATGGAAGAAGACAAAGAAATACCTATCATTCTTGGGAGACCATTCTTGGCTACAGGTAAAACTGTGATTGATGTGCAAAAAGGAGAACTGACCATGAAAGTACAAGACCAAGAAGTGACCTTTAATGTTTTCAAAGCCATGAAATTCCCGAGTGATGAAAAGGAAGAAGAATGCTTCAGAGTTGATGTTGTTGAAAGTATCGTTCAAAATACTGAGCCAAATCCCACAGATACACTTGAAGCTTGCATCACCAACATGACTGACAGTGAGCTAGATGCTGAAATCCTGGAATGTATCAACTACCTTGACAAACCATTTCGATTCAAAGTAACACCACCAGTTGAAAGTTTGGAACTACCAAAGAAAGATCGAATCAAGCCTTCGATTGAAGAACCACCACAGTTGGAGCTGAAGTTACTTCCGAGCCATCTCAGGTATGCATTTCTTGGAAACTCTTCTGAATTACCTGTTATTATTTCTTCTTCACTAACATTGGAGCATGAAGAAAATTTGCTGAGAGTGTTACGAGAGCACAAGAAAGCCATTAGCTGGACTATAGCAGACATTCGAGGCATTAGTCCATCATTTTGCATGCACAAAATCTTGATGAATGATGAGTACAAACCCACAGTGGAGCATCAACGAAGACTCAATCCAATTATGAAGGAAGTCGTGAAGAAAGAAATCATCAAATGGTTAGATGCTGGCATCATTTACCCCATCTCAGACAGCAGTTGGGTGAGTCCTATGCAGTGTGTACCAAAGAAAGGAGGAATTACTGTGGTCACCAATGAAAAAAATGAGCTAATCCCAACAAGAACAGTTACTGGATGGAGAGTATGCATGGATTACCGAAAACTGAACAAAGCCACGAGGAAGGACCATTTTCCATTACCATTTATTGACCAGATGTTAGACAGACTGGCAGGACATGAGTTCTATTGCTTTCTGGATGGATATTCAGGGTACAATCAGATTGCCATCGCACCAGAAGACCATGAGAAAACTACATTTACTTGTCCCTATGGTACTTTTGCTTTCCGCAGGATGCCATTTGGATTATGTAATGCCCCTGCCACATTTCAGCGTTGCATGATGGCCATTTTCTCAGACATGCTAGAGCAGAGTATGGAGGTATTCATGGATGACTTTTCTGTATTTGGAGATTCTTTTGACCATTGTTTGCAAAATTTGGAACATGTAATCTAGGGTTAATTATGTGTCATAACTAAGTTAGTAATCTAGGGTTGTGATGAAATCCAATATCACTGGTTTATAAGGGTTAAATTATAATTTGGGTAATATAAAGATTTATTTATTGAGTCTTAATCTTAATGCTTTTTGTTAACTGGCCACTAATAAAATTGATAAGGTAAACTTAAAATGAACTAGACATAGGGATTTTAGGTTTAAGACCTCAGACTCAATAACCAACGATCTTCCTTGAGGATAGATAACCCTTTAATAGATTTCCTTACAGGATAGGAATATATCTGTCGGGCGGGGGTTGTCATAATTGGAACTTAATCTTAATGAATCCAGATAATTTGGTTGACTTAGACATATTGTTCAATTAGGTTAAATTGGATATTTGTAATTGACCATTGGAAGAGGCTTTTACATAATTTAGTGTTCCAGGTTAATAAATCAATATTTTACCCAACTATAAGATAACCACTTCATCTTTAAATAATATTGGAATAAATCACAACCCTAGATAGTTTTAATATTGAATTTTCTCAAAATATCTTTTCAACCAATTTTAGTTACTTGCCTTTAAATTTAGAATCGTCGCCATTTCAAATCAATCAAACAACCTGATAGATACTAGTAATCATTTGACCTCATAAAAATTAATAGATAAGATTTAAGTCCTCGTGGGATCGATACTTTTTATACTACTTGAACGATACGTACGCTTGCGTTATACGTGTGTGTTTACGCCGGTCAGCTACCCCCGCCCGACAGGTATATGTCTTTCCTGTAAGGAGATCTATTAAAGAGTTATCTATCCTCAAGGAAGATCGTGGGCTTAAGTCTAAGGCTGAAACCTAAAATGCCTTTGTCAAGTTTATTTTAGATTTACCATATCAATCTTATTAGTGGCCAATTAACAAGACGCATTAAGCTTAAGACTTAATAAGTAACCTTTAAATTACCCAACAAATAAAATAACCCCTTATAAACCAGTGATATTGGATTTCATCACAACCCCAGATAACTGGATTAGTTACGACACATAACTAGGGCTAGTAATAACTAGGGACACCTAGGGGTTTAAAGGCTTGTTGCATATGCTAAATACAATCATGATCCCTACGAAAGTGGCTTAGTTAAATTTTATTATGTTATTTTATTTTGCTCGAGGACTAGCAAAATGTTAGGTTTGGGGGTGTGATTAGTGGTAAAACTATCATTATTTCCCACTCATTTAACTTAATATTTTGTATAATTTCTTGATTTTTATGAATATTTTGATGTGTTTTGTGTTATTTTATAGATAAATAAAGTTTCAGGACATTCTGGAGGTGATTTGAAGTAAAACTGTGAAATTTGGTGAAAAGGGTATTTTAGTAATTTTGGGCGTCTCGACACCGAAACCCTTGGCATCCCGACCTCTAACGTGCACCAGAGACTGCTAATATGCGCCAGGTCAACAATTCAAAGTTGCCAAGTTTGAATTTGCTAATGTGCACCATGCCACGTGTCATCATCATAAGCAATCTGCTAACGTGCACCGCATGCCACGTATCAAAAATTCAACGAGCCGTTTTTTTTAGCCACCATGCCACGTGTCGAAAATTCAGCGATCCAAAAAAAAATAATAAAAAAAAAAATCAGAAAAATAATAATAAAGAATTGGATTTTTTTTGCCTATAAATTGAGTTTGATTTCTTAAGTTTCAAATGTACCTCATCCTCTGAAATCCTTATAAATAAATTGAGAGTTCTCTTCTTTAGTTTCTTTTATTCAGTTTTATTTACGTTTGTAGTAGTAATTCTCTTCTATAAATAGTAGTTTTCATTCATCCATGAGAAGCTAACTTCTCCATGCTGAGGTAAAAAAGGTAATTCTTTTACTTTGGCTATTTAGATTAATCTCCCTTAAAATATAATATATAAACTATTTAAAACCTGAATTAATAAAGGATACCGCCATTCCGGACGGTTGATTATTCAATTTAAATTGGTTAAACCTGACTTAATGAGGATACCGCCATACTGGACGGTTGGTTTAAGTTTATATTTCTGTTCCGCCTTATGGCTGGTATATTTGAATTTGACTTAATCAGGATACCGCCATTCCGGACGGTTGATTTAAAATATCACAAGATTATATATATTATTTTATGGGAGATATCTAAATAGTGAATAGTATAAGTTAATTCCTTTTACCTTAGCATCTCTTTTTATTACTTTTCAGTAATTTCATTTTATGTCTTTTAAGTTTATATCAGCTTTAGCTATGTGTTGCAACTAAATTAAATATTTAGGGTTATGATAAAATATAATATCACCGGTTTTAAAAATGGTTAGATTATAGTTTGGGTAATTAAAGAGTTATTTGTTGAGTCATACACATCACTCAATCACATCAATCACAAGTTGTCAAGTCACATCACTCAAAGTGACAAGTGATTTGACGCTTGATGTGACTAGCGATTTGACGCTTGATTTGACTTGCGTGCCGCACTCGAATTCAAAATGCGAATGCGCTCGCAAATAATCTCGGGCTCAGGTTCGCTAATTCCAAATTAACCAATTTTCCGTTGCGTCGTAATTAAATGATTACGCCTAGCGAAGTCACTATCACGTCGCTAACGAATTAATTCTAAATTAATTCGTTCGCCCGAATAAAATCTAATTTTAATTCCGCGTCGAAATCCAATTTCGTTTAATATATCGAATATATCAATTTCTCGATTAATTCCAAATTAACAGTTATCTCTCTTTAAATGATATTTTATCCCAGATAAAATATCTCCGCAATTAATCCCAGATTAATTTTCTCTCTCTTCTAATTAATCCCAGATTAGTTAAGAGTGTGAGTCATACGTCATCGGTGAATCTTTGGGAAGCGACCCATGAGATCCCCTGATATGTTGGCAGTAAATTCGATCTTCGGACTATCCGAACACGTAAGTACCAAGTATTACGTTTTACCTATTTACAAGACAAGGTTGGCCTCTAGCAAAGCGTCATGCCTACCCAATTCTCCGGAAATATCATTACAGGAATAAAGGATCTATATCAGGCGTAGTATACGTAGTATTGCGTATTTCTGTCCAGTATCGGATGATCACGTGCTAGTCCTGGGGCTGGAATTTTGTCTGCCCCGTACGAAGCACATGTCAGATGTCTGGTGACTAGTCTCTATAATCGGATAAACATGACCTTGTCATTTTATCCCGATAGTTGCAGCATTTAAGAGAACCAGTCCCGTATCCTACGTGACCATCATCTCCACTATGACTGAAGTGATACTTCCGTCTTGACATCACACCCAACACACTACGATTCTCAATATACCCAGCATTGGCGTACACAGAACCTGTTAAAGCCCTGGACGACCGCAACCAAAGTATATTGATTGTCGCAAGTATTAGCGGTGCAAGTCTCACGTTAAGACCAAATACACCTACCCTGATTTCGGACTTCCATAGACACATATTCATACTACCAATGGAATTCCGATGGGGTCTATCCAGAGCGAAGCTTTTTCCCGTACCATCGGTAAATCACAACCTCCTATTACACTTGCATTAGTATCCTATACCCAAATATATGAGAACTATGTCGTTGTGCCCTCACAACGCGCACAAGTGTAATACTAGTCTTTTACGTATTTATCGATGTCCAATCTCGATAATACTTTGACTAGGGATGTTTAATGATTTATCCTTCGTGGACTGATACTGTCTCATATCATTCTCCGTCCAGGAACAAATCATAGGGACTTCCTATCATTTATACATCTAGGTGATCTAATCACAAATGATAAGAGTGCAATCTCCTTTGTCACATAGTTAATCTGTACAACAAACACAATGATCTGTACAAATAGTGACGCTATGGGTCATAATTGTCCAAAAATCTCCCACTTGGCCTATAGCCAGTCACTCGAGTGTCTGACACCCGAACTATGTACGGTTGGCTCAAATTACTGAGAAATGCTTTCGTCAGCGGATTTGCATGATTATCACCTGATGCGATTTATTCGATCATCACATCGCCACGATGTATGATCCGAACGAATCAGATGAATATTGAAGTATGTATCTGGATCATTGATGAGACCATTAATTCTTTAGTCTGTGCTGACGCCTAGCTCAGCTGCTAACAGAACTATATCTAATCTAATTAGATTTATTATCGACCCAGAAGGCTTCTATTGCCGCCTCAGCTGCAGCAATTAACCCGCATTTGTTGTTTATTCGGTAACAGTATCTTGCTTGGAAGATTTCCAGCTTACTGTACCGTTATTCAAACTGTATAGTACCGTTTGCGACTTATAGTCGTTTTATCGGTTTAGGAAACTTGATACAGTGATCCCAGTCACTTCAAGTTCTCATTCTCCATAGACTAAGACAGTATCCTTAGTTCTCTAAGATACAAATGGATGTTCTTAACATCAATCCAGTGAATATCACTTGGATTGGCTGTTTGTGAATCCATATGCTCAAAGCGTGTGAGACACCAGGTCACGTACATTTTTCAATGTACGAGTTTCTCGGAGAGTTTTCTCGAAAGCCAAGCTTTCAGCGATTGTTTTATGGGAATATCATTTCCAAGAAATGACTTATTATCATTATTTATATAAGACAGCCACTGTCAGTGCGCTCCCACTAACCCTCTTATATACACAAGAATCATTTTCGTTTTGAATTAAATCATAAACCATTATGATCACATCAAAACGAAAATTCCAAGAACCTATGCTTGCTTCAATCCAAACATAGATCGAACAACCTGCAAACCTTGTTTGCTAGTTTAGATACGACAAAACCGACAGGATGTTGTAAACATCCTCCTAAAGATTTCCTTTTCAGGAAAGTGATTTTCCCGTTAAGCTGACATATTTCACTAATGAAATATGTAGCATTAGCAAGCATTATCCAAATGGATTTACTGTGGCAACAGTTAAAAGGTTGAATCATAATCAACACAATGTTGATAACGATACCTTTCCGCTACAAGCCTAGCTTAGTACGTTGGTATGTTGCCATCCATGTACGTCTTCCTTGAAGACTTATAAAGTACCAATAGGCACAATGCCTTATGGTACATCAACTAGTATCTAAACTTGTTGATATACATGGAATCCATTTCGGATTCATGACACTTTGTCATAATAGGGAGTCGATACCTTGTATCACTTCCTCATACGTAGTCAGTTGGTATACCTCAATAAGATTAACATCTTTATGAGGTGAGATCAGAAACCCATACCCCAGGTTGTTTTCTGACTCTCTCCGACATACGCGGTTCTTGTGTATTCGAAGATTAATGATAATAGTTTCATCTTTGATGAACTATTTGTGTTCCATTAAAGATCTGTGCCTGGAACAGTTACTCCGATTTTCATCGAGTTTCATTATCCTCCCATTTACCACTGCATATCGGTATTCCTCTTAGGAAAACCGCATGACGAGCAACAATCTAATTGTTCTCATGTGAGTTGTATAAGTATTATACTTTGGTATCCCTAGGATAACCTACAATTGGCACTTATCCAATTTGGGTTCCAGTTTGGTATCATCCAAACATATGCCTAGCATACCCAAATATTCAGGAATGAGAAACCCAGTTTCGTTCCTGTTCATATCTAATATGAAATCTGTCAAACAGATTTTAATGGAACCTTATTCAAAATAAGTTCTTGCACTGTTTAAAGCTTATCCGTTGAAGAAAATGGTAGCTCAGAGCGACTCATGATTAACCTTATCATGTCCAACAAAATTCGGTTACTCTGTTCTGACACACCATCACTTTGACGTGTTCCAGGAGGAGTCCCAGTGTTCTAAAATGCGCTAGGCGCTAGTCGGGCGGCGACCCAGCACCTAGCTCCTAGGGCGCCTAGGCGGGGCCTAGACAATTAGTCGGCAAACAGTTAAAATCTAATATTTTCTAACATCATAAATAACCCAAAATCATATAAATTCGATTAAAAAAATTAATAATTTTTGTAACTTGATAAAATGATGATTATTGATTAATAATAAATTTATTATAAATGTTTAATAATTTTTGTAATATATTTTTTATTTAAATAAAAATAATTTTGTTGTTAATAATAAATTAATTTGATATCATCCACTATTTTTTTAAAGATCATAGATAGATTATAGTAATGATCAAAATCTTAATCATCCACTATCAAATAGATTATAGTAATGATCAGAATCTTAATCATCCACTATTAATTTGATCAAAATGATCATCCATTTTTTTTTCAAATTAATAAATTAATTTTTGTAATTCGTATGTTATAATTATTATTATTATTATTATTATTATTATTATTTTCTTGCATATATATGATTATAGTAATAATACTTTCATTATTTTTATAATACAATTTGATACATGAGGATTTCTTATAGAAATTGACAAAATCAAAAAATCCAACAACAAAAATTGATTTCCTACAACAAATACAAAAGATTATTTAAATTTCATCACACTTCAAAATAAGTGTTAAGTAGCTTTACACCATTCATTTTAAAAATTAATAATTTTTTAATTAAAAATTAAATAGCTATTGTGATAAGGATGGCTGTCATTTAAAAATTATTAATTTTTTAATAAAAATTAATAAAGAGTTGTGATAGAGATGGCTGTCATTTAAAAATTATTATAATGCAACGCGTCTTTTTTCTCTTCTTCTTCTTAATTTCTTCATCTTCATTTCTTCTTCTTTTCTTCTTAATTTCTTCATCAGTTCGTCTTCATTTCTTCTTCTTCTTTTCTTTTTCTTATTTTCTTCTTCTTCTCTTCATCACCTAATCATTTTTTCTTCATCACAAAAAATCTCACAGGATCAATTTTGTCTTCTTCTTAATTTCTTCATCATCTTCTTCAATTTTGGTGATGACAATGGCGGCGATTCATCTTCATTTCTTCATCTTCTATTTAGAGGTGACAAAAAAAATTAAGAAAATTAGGTCTTTCATCATTTTTTTCGTCTTGGAGCGAGAGAGGAAAAAAAAAAGCAGAGACGCGACCGAGTCACGGCCGATTTTCGGCGCCTACACGGCCGAGTGGTGGCGAAATCGGCGCCTAGGCGCCGATTTCACGCCGACCACCCAGCAGCGCGCCTAACACCACCGATTGGGTGGTAATCGCCGCAGTTGAGCAGCGATGAGCGAAAACGCGCCGCCTAGGCGGCGCGTTTGAGAACACTGAGGAGTCTTCATTGAAAGAATACTTTACTCTTTCAAGTATATAAGAAACTTATTGCTTAAGTATTTTCCATTACGGTCTTACCGTGACGGTTTAATACTTCAGCCGATCTGTTTGTCTATTTCGTGTCGAAAACTCTAAAAGTTTACGATTTGTGTTCTTCAAAAGAAACACATAACCATAACGCGATGCCACATCCGTAAAGGTCACGAAATATTCATATCTACATCTAGCCTAGCTAGACATGGGCCCACTTGCTTCACTATGAACTAGGGCTAACAGATCTGTGGCATTTGCATTTTTACCAAGTAAAGGTGTTATAGGCGCATTGCCTAATAAACTAGATTTGTAGACTTTATTTGAATGGAATTAAATTAGTCCGAGTACCCACTCTTCAAAAGTGTGGATATATGAGTCTTGTTTAATTGTGTCCCAGACAACAATGCCACTTGTCAGTTTCTTCTGATCAAATCAGTTTGAGCTATTTGTTTGTCATGTTATATTTTTGAGATTTATTTATATTCAAAATATAAACTCTGTTATTCACATCTAATCTGTTTATCTCATATCATCTTTATATAATAAAATACTTTAGTGTTCTAGAATATAAAGGTTCACCCGCAGCGGGTTAAACACTGATATAAAGATAATATTTCTAGTCAAACTAGTTACATTATAACAGTTCCCTAATTCAATTACACACCTGAAGGTAGTTCCTAAACTTATGTATCTACGGTTAAAACAGCGACTTTCGTTAGGGGTGGGCATTATCGGATTCGGATCGGATCGGATCGAATCCCAATCCGATCCGATCCGATTAGTATTAGTTTGTTTGATCCGATAAGGTTTGATAGCCTTATCAAACTCGATCTGATCTGATCCGATAACTATCGGATCAGATCGGATTTGTTTGATCCGATTCGAATACTTAACGAATCGGATAAATCTGAATTGATAACGGATTCGAATCCGATAGAGAATCCGATTTGATAATGAATCCGATAATGGATTTGATTTGATAACGGATCTGATTCGATAACGGATCCGATTTGATAAAATTGATTTGAATTTTAAGTTATCCGATCCGATTCGATAAAATTGTTACAAATTTACAAATTTTCAGATAAATTTTTCGAATCGGATCCGTTATCAAATCGGATTTGTTATCAAATCGAATCTACTATCGGATTTATTATCAAATCGGATTCCCTATTGGATTTCGAATCCGTTATCAAATCGGATTCCTTATCGGATTCGAATTTGTTATCAAATCGGATAAAATCCGATTCGATTTGATGGTTATCAAATTTATCCGATCCGATCCGAAATTCGACAAACTAACCAAACATGATTCGATTGGGTTCGATAGCCAAATCCGATCCGATTCGATCCAATATTATCGGATCGAATCGGATCGGATCTGACCCGATCCGATCCGATGCCCACCCCTAACTTTCGTCTCGTTTCCAATTCGCAGATTAATCTCTATTGAAGTCAGTATTATGTTAAAAACAGATTCTGAACATCAATACATATATTTTATGTACCACACTAAGTATTTAAAATCTAATTTTAATACTAGTAGTGAACATAATCTTGACAAATATATTTGAAGTCAGAGCCTTGCTCGTTCTTCAATTCCTTCATGTCTGCTTTGTCCAAACGGCAGTCACGCTTTCGCGATCCCGTTTGCCACAATTCAGGCAGACATTTTGGGATATGTCCTTTATCTTCCTAGAAGATTATAATGATTTTGCCTTTGCCAGTTTCAACACTCCAGAAGCCTTTGGCCAAGCCTTGGCCTTCTAGAATATCGAAGTAAGGTGCGCTTTGCGCTACTTGCCTAATTGCAAACTTTGACTTTGTCTCATTGAGAATAGTCATTAATTCTCCAAGAATTAATTATTGCAATTTAGTACTTCTAAAAGCTAAAGATAGATTCTTTGAAGGTCCTTCAATTTCTTTATCATACTTTAAGGATCTAATCCTTAGTTCTGATTAAGAAATTAAGGAGTCTACTGCTGTAAGTATAATAGATTAAGCACTAAAGTTATCATTGCATGATCTTCCAAAGATTATGCTCTACTGTTTGCTTAACTCCGGGCTTAGGCTTAATATATTATTTTATCAAATAAAATAACTTATTATTTTTCCAGGACCATCTTGAAATTTATTCCCAATTTGAAAATTAAACCATTTAAATACATTTTCCCCAGGATTATGTTTTAAATGTCAATCTTTCAATTTAATCTTGATTTTAATAGTCCAACTATTTAATCAACGATTTTGGTACAATTTATTATAATGATTACAATAGTCCAACTATTTAATCAACTATAATTTAATAGATTAAAATCAATTATATTGATTACTATAATCCAATTATAAAATCAACTATAAATTAATAGTTTGAATATAGTCCAACTATTTATTAAAAAATAACATTTAAATATTAGTCCAACTAACATTTAATCTATTTGACGAATGATATTTGAATGAGCGCATATGGCAAGTAATTAAACGAATATTGCAAATTCAATTCTTGCCTCCCACTATTTTCGGCGAGCCTCTAACCCTCTGTCGAGTACTCGGGAAACCGTGTTTCCTAGCGGCCTAGGATCCCGTTAAATATCACACAATCTTGACTTTGGCCAACAAATTGTATGATAATTAACTAGGTAGATCTCTAAGATCAATTGGATCCAATCCAATTCCTAGATCAAGTAGGGGGACATCCAAGTCCGAAACATATATCTTATATATGCCAATACATCCAATGTATTACCTAACCTTTTTCCTCTGAATCAACTAAGCCCTGGCTTTGGCACAATAAACTTAGTGATCCCAGTTAAGCGCGACCCATTGACCATGGAAAGCTTCATAATCAATGTCGACAAGAAGTGGTATTGACTTTGGCCAACAAACCACAACTTGGACAAGACACCAATATGGAACAAAGCCTTCGTGATTCAAACACATCCTCGACAGACAAAGGCCTTGACTTTGGCCAACAAGCCAATGTCAGTCTCGGATCTTGAGTGAGAATCACTTAATGGAAGGAAAAACGCTTAATATTTTGCGAGGGTTTTTCGAGTGCAAATTGGCAACCAATTTATTATCTTTGTTAAGGTCTCATCATCATACACCCTTAAACATGCATTCTAAATACATAATAAAGCGCGTATAAATAAAATAATAATGATATACGGATGGATACTTTACACATTGATCCTAGATCAAATCTCTCTATTTCTCTCTCCCGCTAGCATATGTATTTACTTCTACCCATTACACTACACTTCTAAAGAAACCTCATTTACATTGAGGGGAATATGTGAGAAGAGAATACAAAGAATAAGGAGGTGATAAGGCTGGACACGCAGGTCCAATTTAATAAATCAAATTTATTAAAACAATTTCTAAAATTGTCCCACCCATCTAATATCCATCCGATATACATTATTCATGCATCACAACCATGTATTCACACAAGCATGTTATCAATCAATCTAATCAAATTAATTAATATGATAATTAGTGATCATCCAATGTTCAAACAACGATTTGATTTTGCGCGAGTCAAACTCGTTTTGTGAATAAGTACTCAAAGTACAAATTCTCGAATTAAATTAAACTACATAATTAAATCCAATTCAATTTGTATTTAATACTAATTCGTTATTTAATTCCAAATTAAATACTACACTTTAATTACGAACCTTTACGACTTAAATTCCAAATTTAATCGCTACGGGTCTCAAAGCCCCGATTAACGTCCAACGTCAATTTAATTAAAGTCCAATGGGCTTTTAATTAATTTCTTAAGGCGTGGACTTTTGGTTAACTCGGGTCAAACCGATATAACCAAAGTCCAATCCGGGATTTACCCCATAAGCCTAGAAATCAATCTTGGCCCATTAGGCCCAATTAAACTTTAAAGGTCCATTAAGTTGCATTTGGGCTTTATGGAAGTGGTTTTGGGCCCAATTGGATCCAACAAATTTTGCCTAAACCCAACTTTGTACAACAAAGCCCAATTAGCCCAATTACAACATAACAAGCCCAAATCCAATTTTAAGGCCCAATTATAATTAAATCACAAAAACCCAATTTCACAATTTAATTACATAAAGTGCATTACACAATTAATTACGCAATTAACATTTCTAAAACATCAATTAGCCTAATTAATCCTGCTTATCAATATTAAATCATGTCCAACATAATTTAATTAACATCAAACCCAATACATGCTCAATGACTCTCGGTAATTTGGGGATTTAATCGTCCGATTCGGTTTCAATCCAATTAATTCCACAATCGACATTAAATCATATTCCCGAATGATTTCCAACACATCCAATGATCAAAAATCAAAAATCCCAAGACAATTAGGGCTCTAAAGTTTCGGCCAAGCCTCAACAATTTGGGGAAAAATGATCCAATCCAATTTTCTTGAAATTGATTCAATCAAACTTCAATTCAAACACATTTAAGCATATTCATTCATCCAATTTCACAAATTCATGCTCAAAATCAATTTACCCAAATTTTAACCCTAAACTTTTTCATGCTCAAACCTTGCTCTGATACCATTGTTGGTTTCTATTAAGGTCCCAAGATCAATAATAAGCATGAAATATGTGCGAATACAAATCGAAGAAGTTGCAGAATACTCACATCGATCGGTTGAGCGACGCGGCAAGCAATAAAATCAACTTTCTGCCCTTGCAGTGGACTCGGCAGTGGCAGTCCAAGCTCAATGTTTCGACCTTCAATCAACAAGATACAAGCTCCAAGCTTCATCATTTGATTCTCGACTCATGGGTGGACTTCCCTATCACCTTCGCATGTCTCGTAAGTGTGCTAGCACTTGTGATTTTGCCACAAAATCCCACTATTGGCTTCCCACTGCTCACGGTTTTCAAACCAGAAACACAGAAAATTTAGCCCATTGGGCGTGAAGATGAGAGAGATGAGAGGAAGAGAGAGTTCAATTTGGTTGTTCCAAATTGTGTATCTTATACACAAATGTTAATTTCAAATTCATTTGGCATGAATTTGGCTTTTCAAAAGTCAAACCATTAAAGCCAACAACCACACACATCACTCAATCACATCAATCACAAGTTGTCAAGTCACATCACTCAAAGTGACAAGTGATTTGACGCTTGATTTGACTTGCGTGCCGCATTTGAATTCAAAATGCGAATGTGCTAGCAAATAATCCCGGGCTCGGGTTCGCTAATTCCAAATTAACAAATTTTCCGTTGCGTCGTAATTAAATGATTACGCTAGCGAAATCACTATTCACGTCGCTAACGAATTAATTCTAAATTAATTTGTTCGCCCGAATTAAAATCTAATTTTAATTCCGTGTCGAAATCCATTTCGTTTAATATATCGAATATATCAATTTCTCGATTAATTCCAAATTAATCGTTATCTCTCTTTAAATGATATTTTATCCGAGATAAAATATCTCCGCAGTTAATCCCATATTAATTTTCTCTCTCTTCTAATTTATCCCAAATTAATTAAGAGTGCGAGTCATACGTCATCGGTGAATCTTTGGGAAGTGACCCATGAGATCTCCTGATATGTTGGCAGTAAATTCGGTCGTCGGACTATCCGAACACGTAAGTACCAAGTATTACATTTTACCATTTTACAAGACAAGGTTGGCCTCTAGCAAAGCGCCATGCCTACCCAAATCTCCGGAAATATCCTTACAGGAAAAAAAGATCTATATCAGGCGTATTATACGTAGTATTGCGTATTTCTGTCCAGTATCGGATGATCACATGCTAGGCCTGGGGCTGGAATTGTGTCTGCCCCGTACGAAGCACATGTCGGATGTCTGGTGACTAGTCTCTATAATCGGATAAACATGACCTTGTCATTTTATCCCGATAGTTGCAGCATTTAAGAGAACCAGTCCCGTATCCTACGTGACCATCATCTCCACTATGACTGGAGTGATACTTCCGTCTTGACATCACACCCAAAACACTACGATTCTCAATATACCCAGCATTGGCGTACATAGAACCTGTTAAGGCCCTGGACGACCGCAACCAAAGTATATTGATTGTCGCAAGTATTAGCGGTGCAAGTCTCAGGTTAAGACCAAATACACCTAACCTGATTTCAGACTTCCATAGACACATAGTCATACTACTAATGGAATTCCGAGAGGGTCTATCCAGAGCGAAGCTGTTTCCCGTACCATCGGTAAAACACAACCTCCTATTACACTTGCATGAGTATCATATACCCAAATATATGAGAACTATGCCGTTGTGCCCTCAAAACGCGCACAAGTGTAATACTAGTCTTTTACGTATTTATCGATGTCCAATCTCGATAATATTCTGACTAGGGATGTTTAATGATTTATCATTCGTGGACTGATACTGTCTCATATCATTCTCCGTCCAGGAACAAATCATAGGGACCTCCTATCATTTATACATATAGGTGATCTAATCACAAATGATAAGAGTGCAATCTCCTTTGTCATATAATTAATCTGTACAACAACACAATGATCTGTACAAATAGTGACGCTATGTCCAATAATCTCCCACTTGGCCTATAGCCAGTCACTCGAGTGTCTGACACCCGAACTCTGTACGGTTGGCTCAAATTACTGAGAAATGCTTTCGTCAACGGATTTGTATGATTATCACCTGATGCGATTTATTCGATCATCACATCGCCACGATGTATGATCTGAATGAATCAGATGAATATTGAAGTATGTATCTGGATCGTTGATGAGACCATTAATTCTTTAGCCTGTGCTGACGCCTAGCTCAGCTGCTAACAGAACTATATTTAATCTAATTAGATTTATTATCGACCCAGAAGACTTCTATTGCCGCCTCAGCTGCAGCAATTAACCCGCATTTGTTGTTCATTCGGTAACAGTATCTTGCTTGGAAGATTTCCAGCTCATTGTACCGTTATTCAAACTGTATAGTACCGTTTGCGACTTATAGTCATTTTATCGGTTTAGGAAACTTGCTACAGTGATCATAGTCATTTCAAGTTCTCATTCTCCATAGACTAAGACAACATCCTTAGTTCTCTAGATACTAACGGATGTTCTTATCATCAATCCTGTGACTATCACTTGGATTGGCCTGTTTGTGAATCCATATGCTCAAAGCGTATGAGACACCAGGTCACGTACATTTTTCAATGTATGAGTTTCTCGGAGAGTTTTCTCTAAATCCATGCTTTCACCGATTGTTTTATGGGAATATCATTTCCAAGAAATGACTTATTATCATTATTTATATAGGACAGCCACTGTTAGTGCGCTCCCACTAACCCTCTTATATACACAAGAATCATTTGTTTTGAATTAATCCGAGAATGGAGCAAGGTTCGAGAATGAACAAGCCGAGAATGGTAATCCGAGAATGGAGCAGGTTCGAGAATGAACTAGCCGAGAATGGCAATCCAAGAATGGAATAAGGTTCGAGAATGAACAAACCAAGAATGGTAATCCGAGAATGGAGCAAGGTTCGAGAATGAACAAGCTGATAATGGAGCAGGTTTGAGAATGAACTAGCCGAGAATGGCAATCCGAGAATTGAGCAGAGTTCGAGAATGAACAAGCCGAGAATGATAATCCGAGAATGGAGCAAGGTTTGAGAATGGACAAGCCGAGAATGGCAATCCAAGAATGGAACACAGTTCGGGAATGAACAAGCCGGGAATGGCACTCCGAGAATGGAAACACAGTTTGTGAATGAACAAGCCAGACAGTCTTGCCATGTATGGCACTCCGGGTATGGAGACACATCAGCATCAGTTTTGGGGATGAGTCCCAGGGTTGTGACCCACAACATCAGCAGTTTTAGGGATGAGTCCCAAGGTCGAGGCCCACGTCAGTATCAGATTTGGGGGATGAGTCCCGGGGCGAGGCCCACATCAGCATCAGTTTTGGGGATGAGTCCCAGGGTCGTGACCCACATCATCAGCAGTTTTGGGGATGAGTTCCAGGGTCGAGGCCCACATCAGTATCAGTTTCGGGGATGAGTCCCAGGGTTGAGGCCCACATCAGCATCAGCATCAGTTTTAGGGTTGAGTCCCAGGGTTGAGGCCTACATCAGTATCAGTTTTTAGGGATGAGTCCCAGGGTCGAGGCCTACGGTAGTATCGGTTTCGGGGATGAGTCCCAGGGTCGAGGTCCACATCAGTATCAGTATCAGTTTCGGGGATGAGTCCCAGGGTTGAGGCCCACATCAGTATCAGTTTCAGGGATGAGTCCCAAGGTCGAGGCCTACATCATCATCAGTATTAGTTTTGGGGATACGTCCTAGGGTCGTGACCCACATCATCAGCAGTTTCGGGATGCGTCCCAGGGTCGAGGCCCATTTTGTCAGTGGTATTGGGATGCGTCACAAGTTCGAGGCCCCCGTTGTTGGTTGTAGTTATTGGGATGCGTCCCAAGGTCGAGGCCCATTTTGTCAGTGGTATTGGGATGCGTCCCAGGGTCGAGGCCCACGTTGTCGGTTGCATCTATTGGGATGCATCCCAGGATCGAGGTCCACTGCATCATCATTTTCGGGATGCGTCCCAGGGTCGAGGCCCATATTTTGTCAACGATATTGGGATGCGTCCCAGGGTCGAGGCCCCCGTTGTCGGTTGCAGCTATTGGGATGCATCCCAGGATCGAGGTCCACTGCATCATCATTTTTGGGATGCGTCCCATGGTCGAGGCCCACATTTTGTCAGCAGTATTGGGATGCGTCCCAGGGTCGAGGCCCCCGTTGTCGGTTGCAGTTATTGGGATGCGTCCCAAGATCGAGGTCCACTGCGACATCCACTCAGCTCGAGGCAGTAGGCAAGTCAGGTGGCAGCTGGCGGGCCAGGTAAGTGAAATGCATTGCATAAACTTTGATAGGATTGTCATTGTCACACACTCCACAAGTCCCATCAAAGTGAGGGCGACTGTAGGCACTTTATTTTTGCATGTAAGTCCCGATGATGAGCCTCGAACGGAGGCACTACCTTTTAAGTTGCGAAAGCCGCGGGAAACGGACGTCGGAAGGGAAATGTCAGAAATTGATACCTCGTTGGATTTGGTTCGCTCGTTTAGCTTCGGGTTTGCTCGTTCGATCTATGTTTTAAATTTATTCCCGGCCTAAATCTTAAACGAATTCTCGGCCTCGCCTCTCTCTCACTAAACCACCCCTCACGCCCACACACCCCATTCACAAAATAAAACAACAAATGAACCAACCCATCTTCTCAAATAAGCCCATGCACCCTCCATGCATTTAACCCTCTCCCACGTAAACAACAAGTCATAAACAAACACAAACACATGCAACACCCATAACTACCCATGCAAACACCCATGACCACCCATGCATAACCCATAACACCACATTCACCTCCACTCCCCTATAAAAAGAAACCCTAACCAAAGCCACAAGGCTAGCTAGCTCATTCACGGGAAAAAGCACCACAAAATACCCTTGTATTACCGTCCCAAAACAGAAAAAAAGTAGCCCTTGCCTTGCCGCATAAACTGCCCACTGCCGCATATCCAAGAAGCCCTAAAATTTCCGCACCATAAGCCCTCCACTCACAGCCACTCACGCCTATATACCACTCACAGCCACCAACACCACACTCTTCACGCTAAACCCTCCACCATACCGACCAAACAAAAAACAACATGCACCCCCTAACTCTATAACTCGGCAGCAGCGACAAAGAACAAACCCTAGCACCTTGACCGACTGAAATAAAGAAACGAAGCCACTTCTCACGTTCAGCCCTTCATTCGGCGTCTACACACTGCCACACATCTACTGACCTTTTCTCCACGACATCAATAAACCCCTCACGCTCAGACACTCACGCTGCTCCCAAAAACCCTCCACTGCCATGACACATTGCAGCCCAAACGCACTCAAGCACACAGCCCTCGCACCGACAAACACCTAGCTCATGTCTAACCCTTCAATAGCCCATGCACACACTCACGTCTAACCCTTCACAGCCCATGCACTTCACTGTTTCACGTCATTACCTAGCCCTCAAGTTCACTGCCCTGACCAGCCAAGGCCACACGCCCTTCAGCAGACCACGTCTCTGATGAGTGATAAATCTATCACTATTTCTCACTCATTTAACCTAATATTTTGTATAGTTTCTTGAGTTTTGTGAACGTTTTGATGTGTTTTGTGTTATTTTGAAGATAAATAAAGTTGGGAAAGCATTGGAAGCAATTTGGGGCCAAAATAGAGAAAAAATGACAAAAGGGTAATTCGGTAAATTTGCCGCGTCGCGACACCTAAAGTGCGCCAGCCATGCTAACGTGCTCCGGGTCAACGTATCAGAATTTGAGAAGTTTGACTTTGCTAACGTGCGCCATGCCACGTGTCATCATCACAGAAGATCAGCTAAAATGCGCCGTCTGACACGTGTAGAAATCTCATTGGACCAAAGCAAGCGCGTGCCACGTGACAAGCTTTCATTGGACCGAATCACCGGCGAATCACATGCTGCCACGTGTTAATCTCTCATTGGACCAATCCTAAACGCGTGCCATGTGTCAGATGTTCATTAGACCGAAAGCTCAGCCAATCACCGTCTGCCACATGTCATCTTCTAATTGCACCACCTTTACCGCGTGACACGTGTCATCACCAAATTCTGCCGACAATGCGCGTGGTCAAAAGCCGTGTTGACTGAAAACGCATTCTGGAGTCGCGACGCCAAGCACTTCAGCGTCGCGACGCTGGAAGCAAAAAATTGTCTATAAATTGAGCTCGAGATTTCAGTTTTAGTTGCACCATTCTCTCTCATTTCTTTGATGTAAATAGGGAGTTTCTCTCTCTAATTTCTTTTAATTTAAGTTTTGTTATTAATTTTTAATTACATTCTGTAATAGTAATTACTTTTTGTAATAGTAATAGTAATTTATCTTGTTTTTACTATTTCAGTTTTACTATTCATCCATGATGAGGTAACTTCTCCTTGCTAAGGTGAAAGGTAATTCTTTTACTGTTACTATTAAATTAATCTCCCTTAAATATAATATATTTACTATTTAAAATTTGACTTAATAAGGATACCGCCATATTGGTCGGTTGGCTATTAAATTTAAATGGTTTAAACCTGACTAATCAAGGATACTGCATATATGGTTGGTTGATAATTAAAATTTCTTACCGCCTATATGGCAGGTTCATGGACAAATCATACCACCTTTATGGCTGGTCGGACTTAATTTGAATTAATCAGGTTACGCCTTTATGGCTGGTTGGTAATATTATCACAAGTTTATATATTATTTTATAGGAGTGTAGACAACAGAACCTGGGTGACGCTGTTCTAAGGCTCGCGGCCTAGTTGGGAAGTACGAAATACATGGAGTCGCCACCCGGTTTGTGAACCGGGACAAAGATTTAAGGCGCACTCACCCTCGCAAGGGAAGACCTCAAACCGTTGGGTTCGGAATGGTCCCTTACTTATGTCACTTGTGATGATATGATTTGTGCAATGAATCAACCAAGTCTACTCAATAATCATGCTCAAGGATACTTAGATCTAATCATTCTTTCATTCAAATAACTCCACGCAATGTAACACAACGAGCATATTGAGCTATTAAATCAACATGTATAAATCATTATCCTAACACATCATAAACTAATAATATGCATAAGGAACAACCTAAATATGCTTTAACAAATAAATAACAACTAAATTATACCATGCTTTAAATAATAAACGAATGACCTAAAGACTATAACATGCTCAAATATAAATTTGGATGAGACGAGATATGTGTATCTTAATTGGTACGTGGCATTGTATCCGGAGTGCAGACCATACTACCGTCCATTCGAAATCGGCTATGGAATTTATGTCCGGGTTTCCATCCGATATACCACAAAAGGGAACACATATCCCGCTCATCCAACAATCACATCATGCCTCAAACGACTCTCATGCAATTATATATCAAAATAAATAAACAAAAATAAAGAAGATAAGTAAAAAGGGTGCCCTCAGGTCTAACCTCTTTTGTCGTCTCAAGAAAGGGCGTTACACGTCCGTTGGAAGGGAGATTGATCCGATGCTTTTCCGATTTGTCTACTCAACGTCCTTTCTCCTCTCGCTGCTTTGATGCTCGGGCTGCTGTTTCAAGTCCGTTTCGCTGCTGTTTCGCTGCTACATTTCAGGTCACTGTTTTGGTGATTTAGTGGACTGTTTTGGACGATTTTGAAGGCTAATGGGGCTGCGGTTTTGAGGGGGTTTTTTGGGGATGTTTATGCAGTTTTTTAATGCAGTTTTGGGGTGCTTTAGGATGTTTTGATGGGTTAAAATCGCACAAAACTGGGCAGAACAGTGGGGCAAAGTGCGGCAGTTTTGCGAGGCAGTGCAGTGGGTTTCGGGACTGTTTTAGGCGTGTAATTGGAGCTGTGTTAGGGGGTGTCTTGTGCGAC
>SKCR01014233.1:0-57291 GCA_019454045.1 Zanthoxylum bungeanum | reverse complement strand
AGAAACGTTTAGGAAAATTAGAGATTAGAGGTAATCTTCTATTCTCTTAAGCTTTGGAAACTTGTTTCTTGTTCTTGATTTTCTAGTTTGATTCTAGGGTTTCTTTCTTTTATAGATTTGGGGCTTTTAATGTTGGATGGTGAATTGGAAGTGTTTAAGCATGTATGAATGTATATTGAACTTGATTATGGTAATTTGAGTTCAATTTGTTGTTGTACAACCTTGTTGCCATTCTAGAGTGTGATAACCACTCTTATTATGTCTATAATTGTTCTAGAGTTCTTCATGTGTGGTGGCTTTGAATGGGTGTTGGATTAATTAGATTAATCTTGCTAAAAATTGGATTTAAAGCATGAAAATTGTTAATTTTATGTCCTGGATCAGATCTAGAAAATTCAGTGCATATGTTGATGTATTTGATGTTATATAAATGTATTGGATGTGTTTTTGGAGTTGGAATAATTGCCGGAAAGTGTTTCGGAGTTGAAATAAGCGAGAAATACCAAAAACGGTGTTACCAGGTGGATTTTGAGCCAACCGGGTGACGGCTGTCCAAACAGTGAGTTCGTCACTGTTCGGGCAACCCATGAACTTCCCTGACACTATTGGGGCTGACCTGGGCAGTCTCCATAAGTGTCGGGTAGTCGGTTCGGTCAAAAATATATTTTGCGTCATTTTGCGGAAAAATATTTTTCGTAAAAATTTCGCGAAGTTTCTATTGTATTTATGTTGATATTTGATATTGAATAAATAGGTTTAGGTGAAATATGAATAAATTATTCATATTAGATATTGAATAATTTATTCGATAATTTGAAAACGTTTTAAATTATGATTTCGCCCGAATCGCGCTTCCGCTGCGCCTATCGCCCAAAACCCCAACAATGGGTTAGTTACCTGGATTCACGAGCACTCCAGGTCCTAATCAAATCAAGATTTTGAGGCCATATAAGTAGGGGTTTTAGGGGGAATATCGGTAACGCATCGGAAGCGGTGGAAAATCAGATTTTCCGATTTCAAAACTTTTTCTCGGATTAATTAAATAAACATATTTATTTAATTATCCAATAATCAAATTATGAAATAAAATTCAATAAATCATATTTAAGTGAATTTACCGAATTACCCTTACACTTGGTGTTTTGTCCATTTTAGTCCGAAATTGATCAAATCAATTTTGAATGATTCTAAATCATTTCTAAGATGAACTTAGCATGTTCAAAACATCAAAACACCAAAGGCAACATAAATCCCAAAAATGACCCATTTGGCCGAGAGCTTCATTAAGCTTCCAACTTGTGCATTTTGTGATTTCATGCTTCAAGACACATCCAAATGAAATCCAATCAACATGAAACATTATATGAATCATATACACATCCTAATACACCATATAAATGAAAAGCCCCAAAATTGGAAGTGGTCTTAAACCCTAATTTTCAATTTCTTCAAATTGGACAAATTAGACCAAATTGGTTAAATCCAATACTTCAATCATGTTTCTTCCATCCAAATAAAGTCTCAACATAATGAAACCAACTATAGAACAATTCTAGGTCATTTAAGAGTGGGTCAATAACTCTAGAATGGCAACAAGGTTCTAAAACCTTAAAAGAATGCTTATTACTACATTAGTAATAAACTTCCAACATCATACATGCATATCACCTTCATCAAACTTTTATCCATCAAAAGTACAAAGAATAAAGAATAGAAAAACTCAAGAACATCACAAGATATTTCCCACAACAAGAGGAACAAATTACTCTCTAATGGAAGGTTGGAAATACTTACTAAATTCCAAGCTTTTCCTTGTTTTTCTTTTCTTTTCTCTCTACCTTCTTTGCCTTGTTTTAATGGAGTTTTGATAAAGTGAAAAGGTTCCTTAAACCCTAAAATTAAATGAAACAATATATACTTGCCCAAATGTAAGCCTTGGCCGAATTTGGCCTAAAGCAAATACAAGTTACATTAGTTTCATTTCATTTGAATTTCATTTGCCAAGTTGATAAAATGATCATTACATTTTAATGACAATTTCAACTTAGTCAACAATGGAAACATGAAAAATATAACCATTATATTCAATTAGGGTCATGGCCGAAAATTTGACAAAAATAAAGAAAAATGATATTTCAATTTTAAACAGTTTAAACAAATATCAAAGAAGTCAAATCCAATTTGACTACCATTTCATTTACTTTAAAGTCAACAATAAACACTTATAATCATTTCCTAACTTTATCATTTGGTAAGATATTTATATTTTAATTATATTAATCATTTAACAATTAATTAATTAAATATCTCAAATATATGTATTATATTTACTTTAAATATCTCAAATACATATATTAATGATAAATGTCAAATACCTTTATTTGACAATTTATTAATGTGTATTTAATAATATCATATATTAAATACAAATTCACATTAATTAGGAAATGACGGTTCGGCCCGTTCGCATGTATTTTTCGTTTAACGTTTAAACGATTTATAAATAATCATCATTATTTATAAAAGTTGTCATAGTGCTCTACGAGTATGTTTCATTATTGAGACTCTCTAGATTCAGGTATATCCGTCACGAAATCCAATTTCGTGTCCATAATTTATCCACCCGTAAATTATGACGATCACAGATAAACTAGCTGAATCATACAGGTCAAGGTCATTGCATACGTATAATCCTTTCGTCACAGGTATCCAGATAATCCCAGAGATATAGATGTAAACGTCAAATCTCTATAGGTATTATCTCGTCGACGTATCTATTAGCAATCTCTAAATAACAATCGGAATTTACTTCCGAAGTATACTGTGGCCACAGATTTAACAGACTGCTAATTATATATGGACTACCTATGCTCTGTACACAGAACTGACGGATCTTATCTTGATACACACAGGATATCCTGAGGATCGGTCCACACCCAACGAACAGGCGGAGGTCTGATCTAAATAGATCGGTGACGTGACTGCCATCTAAGTATGGAGGATGTCTCATACATCCACAGTGGTATCTCAAGTCGAAGGACCACTATGCTACTCAACCCGTGAAGATTCTTATTGACGTTGGTGTACCATCCATTAAGAATCTTCGGTGAGTCGTTCAATGTTTATCCACTATAAACACATACACGTCTATACGAGTCTCCCTAGACTCATGGTTCATTGGGATAAACCATCGGACCAAGTCACGATATATGACATGTACTGGTCTCAACGGATTTAACTAACCGGCCTGTGTTAGTAAATCTTGACCAGGAACAATATTTGATAATATACATTTAGCAGTGACACTTCCCAATGTCAATTACAAACTCTCTTTGTAACTGTGTACTGCATTATATATTATCGGGCCTTTGTCTAATATATACATATCACTAAACAACATTTAGTTTCAATCTAATCGTAATCAGATCGAATACGTATATAAAAACAAGAGGTGCAACCATAAATAAGTAATATTATGGAATAATGGGATGTTCGTATTCATGAATCAAACATAAATACGGTTCGGATTGGCACTCTGAGCACCAACTGTAGACACTGATTTTCATCCGAGGTCCACAATCGAGATTTCGTTGAGATGGGGGCACTGGCGATCCTGCAAAACAAATGTAGAGTGAGCGGGAGTAGACTACCCACCGGTGTGGTGGGTGCCGGGGGCACTCCGACGCTCAAGTCAGTAGTGGAAGTAAGGAATTAGAAGGTGGGAAGTCTAAGGTTGGATACTACCTTGAACTTTGTAGGGTGCCGTGAGGGCGGTCGGTCGAAGGTGTGGTAAGCTTGAGGATGTCCCAAAGCTGTGGGGAGGAGAGCTAGACCTCTCCGCTTCTTCTGGATCCTCTTCTCTTATATAGACGCCTTTATGTGCATTTACTGCTCTTTGATTGTTTGTCTGTTGGGCGTCGATAACGGTCGACTTCATGAGGGGGGTTTATTATGTTTTGCCCGTTGTAGGCTGGCAACTGTTGAGTTTATGAACTTAGGCGTTACGTGGGAGGGCCTCTGGATGGTCCTTCGGTTACGGGTGTTGGTGCTCATCGGGCCTGGGCCGACATTATGTCTTTGGGGTTTGATTAGGAGGCTTCAGGGGTGCGTCCAGTATTGGGCCTGAAGCAAAATGACGAAACTACCCCTGGACAAAATTTGGCTCGTACAGTTTGTCCCCTACTCTCTAAGTCAATGAGTCCTTGGCTTGGAGAGTACTTGACGCATGTGTCGTAGGTGTATTCGAGTGTTGATGCTGCCTATTGATTGAGCCAAATGAATGTTTAAGTTATGAAGTTGATTCTAAAGGAGTTATTGGGGAAATGCCCAATCGAACGAACCAGATGATGGTCGGTATAATGAATTTGACTCTACCAGGGCCATTGGGGAAGTACCCAATCGACCGAACTAGATGATGGTCTGGATAATGAACTTGATTCTATTAGAACTATTGGGGAAGCACCCAATTAATTGGACCAGTTAAAGGTCAGGTCATAAGTCACACGACATGTGTGTTCCATGTCTACAACTTGACTCGACGTGACTCTATGGGGATGTCCTCGGTCGTCTGGACTTGATGAGGCCAGGAAGATATATCATACGACATGAGTAATCCATGTCTATAACTTGACTCGACATGAGTCTATGGGGGATGTCCCCGGTCGAATGGACTTGGTGAGGCCAGGAAGATATATCATACGACATGAGTAGTCCATGTCTATAACTTGACTCGACATGAGTCTATGGGGGATGTCCCCGGTCGACTGGACTTGGTGAGGCCAGGAAGATATATCATACGACATGAGTAGTCCATGTCTATAACTTGACTCGACATGAGTCTATGGGGGATGTCCCCGGTCGACTAGACTTGGTGAGGCCAGGACAATCTCTCGCCTACAAATCGTGAAGAGGAACCAGGGGAGTATTCATGTCATCCATCATTTGGAGAGCCTGTCGGCTGGAACAAACAGCCCCATAGCACCACCAAAGTAGACCACTCCTCCAAAGGATTTAAAAAAAACACAGAATATCGGAGAGATGTAGTTTTGAGGCAGTAAGATGTGTTGTGCTTCGAACCCTCAACCTCATCCTTGGTAAGGCTATGTTCTAGTTTCTACCATTAAGCTATTTCCGCCAGACTGCTGGGTTGGGAAATAAACATGAACAAAACCGAGTGGACTGTTTTCAGCATGGCTGACGTGTGGACTGGTTGTTTGGTGTTGTCAATTTTTGATGAAGCTACTCCATGATAGTGGGAATTTATTCTTCGATGGGTTTTTGGGCTGGTTGCTTTGTTATTGGGCTTTCTGGAACAATAGGCTTAGAAATAGGCCTCAGTGAGTCTAATGCAATGAGCTTCAACTTGCGCATGCGTCTGAACTTGCAAGATTGGACGTGAGCGTGTGACGTGTGGAATTCTCTCTCCCACGTGAATCAGCTTGTATGAGCTTCCAGCTTTTGACACGGGCATGTGATTTTTGGCAGAGTGTGTTTCGGCTTTTTGTTTGGGGTAGCAATATTTGGGTTTTCTACTTGAGCACGTATGGGCTTTATTTAATTCATAATTGTGCCAAGTGTGATCCTTCTTTGCAGGCGACTTTAAGGAAGTTTGAATTTTGCCCATAGCTTGGGCCACTGTGTCACTTATTCTTTATATGCAGTTTTGTCGAATGAGCAGTGTTCTAAGTTTGAATTATTGTAAAAAGGCCATGCCTGGTAATTTTTGAAATTGGTGAGTGGGTCAGTCAACTAGTTGAATGTAGTGTGGTCTTATCTATAGCATCCTCTTTTAGCCGAGACATCATTATAGTGCTGAGTGGGAGACTCACTTGTTGTATCTTCATCTACTTGTCCTGTCGAATGAAATTGTGGACGAGATTTGTGCATTATTGGGGGTTGAAAGGCTTGCCAGGTTTTGGATTAGGGAATAGGCAGAAGAGCATTGCTGGGATCATCCAGGATAGTATGAATCATGCGGTTCTTGTCTCAAGGCATCTTTCTCGTCCACCTAGCCGCAATGCATTTGAGGATGCTATTGAGTCCTGAAACCTCGTTTTCTCATCTGCATCATGATTTGTCTATTGATGCCTTGGGTTCTAATGCGAATAAACAGGGCATACCATCAGCTCAGAACATAGGTGCAACTGCTTCTCATTCGTATGCCTCTGATCTGGGTGTCTCATTGTCCAGGAGCACTACACCAGATCCTCAACTTATAGCTAGAGCTCCTAGTCCACGCATACCAACTGTTGGAGTATGGAAGGCTAGCTCTATAGATAAAAGAAGTGTCAGTGGTCCAAACCCCTTAAATGGTGTCTCACCAAGCGTGAATGATTCTGCCGAGCTAGTAGCCGTTTTGTCTGGCTTGAATCTGCCAACTGATGGCGTGGCAGATCAAGAGAACCATTCAAGGTCTCAAAATCAACATGAAATCGATGATCGACATAGTCTTTTCAATCTGCAAGGTGATCCAAATCATTCATACTTGAGTAAGTCGGAATCTGGGCATCTTCTTTTGCATTCTGCTCCCTTTCAACAATGGGTCTTATCCAAATATGGGTAAAAGCACTGGGGTAGGCATTGATATAAACAATAATTCTTTCATTGCTGATGGGAATAAGTCTACTTTGTCATCATCAAACTTATACCTAAAGGGACCCTCGACCCCGACTCTTAATGGTGGAGGAGGATAAGCTTCTCACTATCAGGTTATGGGTAACAAGAATTCTACGTTTTCAAATTTGATGGGGGCTTTCATTAGTGGGTCGATTCATTAGGCGTGTTGAAGGCATTTGTCCCTTGAATGTAGAGTGGATTCACTTACACGGTGGCTAGTGAGTTCTTCATTGGCTCGATTCTCAGTATAGAGGCAGTTAGCTTCACGTCATGCTTAACTTTTGGTTTCTTTTGTTGAGTGGTTGTAATCACGCCATCTGATATTGTTTATTTGAAATGAAGGAATAGAAGTATGTAGAGAGGTTTTTCCATCTAAATTTATCATAGTTATCCTTTTCTGATTACCCCCACTCTACCGGATCTGATAAAACTCCTATTGGGTCTCTATTTCTTTAGACTTGAAGGTCCATAATTGTCCTTATTCTACAAGACTTCATAAATGACCGAGAGTCTACGGTCTACTGGGCCTAATGAAGGTCAGTGAGATTATGGTAGACTAGGCCTAATGAAAGTCCATATGGATCTTCACTCTTCATTCTATACCGGTCTGCATGAAGAGATGGCAGGTCATCTTTGAGTGGTAGGCTGGACCCGCCAGTTTGGAGAAAGAAATTGGATCTGTTGGGTCACTCGATTTTGGACAGCAACACTCTACTCTACACATAGCGTGGGGTTCTATTTAATTTGCACAATAGGTAATGAGTTGATGAGTGATAAATGTATCACTATTCCCACTCATTTAACTTAATATTTTGTATAGTTTCTTGAGTTTTGTGAATATTTTGATGTGTTTTGTGTTATTTTGTATATAAATAAAGTTTCAGGACATTCTAGAGGTGATTTGGAGCAAAACTGTGAAATTTGGTGAAATTTGGCAAAAAGGGTATTTTGGTAATTTTGGACGTCCCGACACAAATTTTGGTAATTTTGGACATCCCGACACCGAAATAAAGTTTCAAGACATTCTGGAGGTGATTTGGAGCAAAACTGTGAAATTTGGCGAAAAGGTTATTTTGGTAATTTTGGGCGTCCCGACACCGAGGGTATTTTGGTAATTGCACCACCATGCAACATGTCAAAGATTCAACGAGCCGTCTTTTTTAGCCACCATGCCACGTGTCGAAAATTCAGCGATCCAAAAAAATAATAATAAAAAAATAAAAATCAGAAAAATAATGAAAAAATAAAAATCAGAAAAATAATAATAAAAAATTAGATTTTTTTGCCTATAAATAGATTTCGAATTTTTAGTTTCAAATGTACCTCTTCCTCTGAAATCCTTATAAATAAATTGAGAGTTCTTCATATTTTCTTCTTTTATTCAGTTTTATTTACGCTTTGTAGTAGTAATTCTATCCATCCATGAGGGGGTAACGTCTCTATGCTAAGGTAATAAGGTAATACTTTTACTTTTGCTATTTAGATTAATCTCCCTTAAAATATAATATATAAATTATTTAAAATCTGAATTAATAAAAAGATACCGCCATTCTAGGTCGGCTGGTTATTCAATTTAAACTGGTTAAACCTGACTTAATGAGGATACCGCCATTCTAGGTCGGTTGGTTTAAGTTTATATTTCTGTTCCGCCTTATGGCTGGTATATTCGAATTTGACTTAATCAGGATACCGCCATTCCGGACGGTTGGTTTAAAATATCACAAGTTAATATATTATTATTTTATGGGAGATATCTAAATAGTATATAGTAGAAGTTATTTCCTTTTACCTTAGCATTTCATTTATTTCTTTTGCAATTTAATTACTTTCTGCAATTTCATTTTATGTCTTTTAAGTTTTTATCAGTTTTAGTTATGTATAGTAACTAAGTTAAATATCTAGGGTTGTGATTAAATATAATATCACCGGATTTAAAAAGGGTTAGATTATAGTTTGGGTAATTAAAGAGATATTTGTTGAGTCATAATCTTAATGCTTTTTATTAACTGGCCATTAATAAAATTGATTAGGTAAACTTAAAATGAACTAGACATAGGGATTTTAAGTCTAAAACCTTAGTCTCAACAACCCACGATCTTCCTTAAGGATAGATAACCCTTTAATAGATTTCCTTACAGGATAGACATATACCTGTCGGGCGGGGGGTAGTCATAATTGGAACTTAACCTTAATGAATCTAGGTAATTTAATTGACATAGACATATGGTTCAATTGGATTATACTAGGTATTTGTAAATGATCATTCGAAAGAGGCTTTTACATAATTTAGTGTTCCAGATTAATAATTCAATAATTTACCCAACTATGATTTAACTACTTCATCTTTTAATTGATATTAGAATGATTAACAACCCTAGATCTTTAAGTCTTTTATTTTCCTTAGTATTTTCTTTTGTCTTTTTATCTTTTTATTTATTTAGCAAATCTTCAAAGCAAATCATTTCAAGCAATCAATTCCCTTCTCCCTATAATTAGATATCTGTAAATAAATAGTATCAACAATTAATAACAACAGTAGGAATTAAGTCCTCGTGGGATCGATATTTTTATACTACTTGAACGATACGTGCGCTTGCGTTATACGTGTGTGTTTACGCCGGTCATGAGTTCCAAGGTCCAATATTGAAGATGACAGTATGGCGTGTGTGGGTTCTCATGCCTCTCGACTCCAGCCTGTTTCTTTCGGCAGCAAGTTCTTGGTTATTGTGTATGGCTTTCCACGTGTGGCGCTTTTAGGTGCATAGATGCTTGTTCACGTGCCTAATGAGGGTCCAAGAAAGCTACACTCCTCCACACCATATGAAGGTATACAGGGAGTCTACGGTCAACTAGGTCTGTCCCATGAGACAACGGTCGAATGATTCGGATAAAAATCCATTAGGGAATTCACTCACTCCGTTAGATAAAGGTCTCTGAGAATCAACAAGACTTATATGAAAGTTTGGACCTGATGAAAATTCATGAGTATGGTCGAATGGACCCGAAGAAGGTCCAACATGGTCCCCATTCCTCACTCTACAAGACATGATAGAGGTCGACTGGACCTAATTAAAGCTAATGAAATTCTTCTTTCTACTAGATATGATTAAGGTTTTCCTATGTAGCCTGAAGCTAATGATAATCCATACACTTCATATAGAAAACAGGAATTAATCATTTCATGTCGACTGGAGGGGATGACTAACCTTTTGTGTGGTCCAGAGGAGATGACAATCCTTTCAAATCATCTAGTGGAGTCGGTAATCCCCTTAATGTCGACAGTAGAAGATGGCATCGCTTTCATGTCGTATGAAGGAGACTGAGATTCATCCCTGTCGTCAAGAGAAGATAACGATCCTTTCATATCTAATTTCTCGTCGTCTGGAGTGGATGTCTTGCCATCAGTGCCGAATGGAAATAATGGTAGAGAATACTTCTTGATTGATTATGGTGAAAGATTATGAGGGTATTCTTATGTCGACTGGAGGAATTGTGTAGATTAGTTAGTGAAAGTGATGGTCTTTATTCGTCGACTGGAGTAAATGGATTTCTCATCGAGAGTGGAATGGTAGTCTGACACTATTTAGGCTTGACATATTTGCCTTTTTAAACTCTTGCATTTCTTGTATATAGCGGAGGGGGTTTGTTGTGCTTGGTCGGTTGGGGTGATATGTTGACATTTTGTTTTCCTTGAAACATTGGATGATTGTCTGGTGGAGGATTATCCCTTTCCATTTTATTAAATGCCTCCTAGGTTGGATCCAATGGTAAGTCAGTTGAGGTGATCTGGAGCTTCGCATCATTAGGAAGTAAATAAGATTTGCTCTAACTTCTTTAGCAGGCTCGTGTTGGAAGCTATGGTAATGTTTGTTAGTCCTCGTAGACTGTATGATTTGTTTGCTTATAAATCGCTAAGGCCCCACGGTGGGCGCCAAATTGTAGACACTGATTTTCATCCGAGGTCCATAATCGAGATTTCGTTGAGATGGGGGCACTGGCGATCCTGCAAAACAAATGTAGAGTGAGCGGGAGTAGACTACCCACCGGTGTGGTGGGTGCCGGGGGCACTCCGACGCTCAAGTCAGTAGTGGAAGTAAGGAATTAGAAGGTGGGAAGTCTAAGGTTGGATACTACCTTGAACTTTGTAGGGTGCCGTGAGGGCGGTCGGTCGAAGGTGTGGTAAGCTTGAGGATGTCCCAAAGCTGTGGGGAGGAGAGCTAGACCTCTCCGCTTCTTCTGGATCATCTTCTCTTATATAGACGCCTTTATGTGCATTTACTACTCTTTGATTGTTTGTCCGTTGGGCGTCGATAACGGTCGACTTCATGAGGGGGGTTTATTATGTTTTGCCCGTTGTAGGCTGGCAACTGTTGAGTTTATGAACTTAGGCGTTACGTGGGCGGGCCTCTGGATGGTCCTTCGGTTACGGGTGTTGGTGCTCATCGGGCCTGGGCCGACATTATGTCTTTGGGGTTTGATTAGGAGGCTTCAGGGGTGCGTCCAGTATTGGGCCTGAAGCAAAATGACGAAACTACCCCTGGACCAAATTTGGCCCGTACACCAACCCCAACAATATACGGACTCCAAACGATCCCACGAACGCCCTCGAATTGACGACATTTCGATTAGAGCTACTATTCAATATGGGTCACTATTCATCTGAATCTTTCTTCCTCATTTCGCGTACAACCGTGTATGAAATGGAAAATTTGTCACTGCCAACTTATAGTACTCTCTAAGAGCTTCGATTTGGCGGGTGGCTCAGGCCGTGAAACAAAATGACAAGCCGGGATTGACAAAACCCATCACGCGCGTCTCTCTCATCTCGCTCGCCGTTCGTCGACGTTTTAGGACTGCCGCCGGCCACCACAAAGTGGAGGGGTGGCCGATGCACCCCCCTGGCTGGTCGCGCCAGCCGGCGGCGTGATCAACAACTCAAATAGTGAATTTTGGGGGTGGGGTTGAATTTCGAGATTTGGGGAAATTATGCCATTTTGGAAATTAAGGGAAACTATGGGTATTTATAAAGAAGTTTCTAAAATTTACGTTCAGGCCCATGCGAAATTACAATCAGGTCTATCATGGAACTTTCTCGAAAATTCACATTTTGGAAGCCTTTCTGATATAAATTTCGAAAAGTATAAAACATGAAAGTTGTTTGTCTCGGGAAAATGAGTCTGATAGTTCTAGAATCAGCTCAATCGGAGTTCGTTTGCTAATTTTATAGCAAAAATAATAAATTTTTACGCATATAACGATAAAATATAAATCGCGTAGCCGGTTCTCGAAACCACGCATTTTCCAATGCGACATAGCTTCACTTCAAAAATATTCCAACCTATTTTCCAACACATAAAGTCTTATTTTTGTACACCATCCAGTTTCAAAACCTAAACTTTAATTTAAAAAATTTTCATCACTGTTTCGAAAAACTCGGGATATTACAAGTATCATAGCAAAAATACATTTCTCGTCATTAATATGTTTGAACCCAATCTATCCAAACTGAACTCTAGAACACCCAACCACAATTTCGATTCGGAACCGAAATCGAACCGGGAGGAACCTGCCAGTTTCGGTTCCAATCAATTTCGGTTCCATTTTTTTGGAACCAACCGGAACCGTGGGCGGGTGTCCTAGAGTTCAATTTGGATAGATTAGGTTTCGGTTCCAACCTGAATCGAAAATCATTTTTTAAACCCTAAACCCTAGCCGAATCGAAAAGAACGAGACGGTTCTGATCGATTCCATGGTTCCAACCAGAAACATACGATTCCGGTTGGAACCGTTTGTAACCGTTAGGCCAGTAGTAGGGATGAACGGCTCCCTGTTACTTTTTTATTTTTTATTTTTATTTTTTTGTTAAATAAAATTACTAAAATTACCCTTAATAACATTAATAAAATAACTAGTTTTAGAGACAATATAAAAATATAGGTTATATTTTATTTCTTTCAACACACAAATTCTCAATTCTCTCAATTTCTTTAATTCTCTTATTCTCAATTCTGTCATCTTCAATTTCTCCTAGTGATTTAATTTTGCAATTCTTCAATATTAACTAAAAAAAATGGCAAGTTCATCTGAGAACATCATGTCCAATGTCTCAACCTAAGAGAGCAGCCAAAGTATCGGTACACGGAGAAGAGAAGAGAAGTTAAGTCTCGATCTTCCGATATTTTCAAAATTCATTTTCATTTAGTCGAGATTGAAAAGAAGATCCAAGAGCAATATGCAACTATTGTAGTGTATCTTACAAATTTACTGACAGTTATGCCAATATGAACAAGCATTTGGATAGACATCATGCCGCTGAAATTGGACTTGATACAACACAAACTCAAAAGGGAAGGTACGCTTCATTTATCAGATGTATGAGTTATTTAGATTTATTTATATATTCTGATGCTAAAATAGAGAAGAATTTGCTAAATTTACTTGTATGAGGCATCTTTCTTTAAGTTTTGGTGAAAAAATTATTTTTACTAATTATGTTCGAAATTCTTTAAATCCTACTACCTGTAAAATTCCTAGAAATATAACAAAACGATAAATTTTAAATTATACAAAGATGGTAAAATTATTTTAAATGAAATATTTAAAGATATCAAATGTCTTCTTTCTATTTGTTCTGATATTTGGAGTGACCATTGGCAAACACACTTATACATGGGTGTGATTTGTCATTAGGAATGGCAGAAAAATCATGGGCCCAGTCCGGGGTCAAAAAATCTCGGGCCGGGCCCTAAATTATAAGGCCAAGCTCGGGCCGGGCTCAACATTATAAGCCCGGCTCGAGCTTTAAAAAAAATTATATATTTATATTTATATAATAAATTATATATATACATATATAATAAATTATATATATATAATTTTTTATTATTAAAAAATCGGGCCAGATAAAGCCTGCCCGGCCCGACAGATGCTCGGGCTGGCTTTTCCCTTGGCCCGGGCTAAAATTTTACTGGCCGGACTTATCAAAACCCGGGCCCAGCCCGGCCCATTGCCATCCTTACTTGTCATTGGATTGATGCATCATGAAACATGTAAAAACGACTTATTGCATTTAGAGTTTTTGATGAACAACATACTGCACAAAAATATTTATAGAATGATTAAAATAATTTTTTATGAATATGATTTATCAGGTAAAATTTTAATTGTTTTAACAATGCATATGCAAATAATGCATCAATTAGAGATTTAAAAAAATATGTCAACCAAATTTGGGGGGCCGATTTTTTCATGTTCGTTGCATGTTATATCTTTAATTTATGTGTTCAAGATGATCTGACTTATTTAGAACATCACATTAATCCTATTAAGATTGCACTTAATTATTTGGTCATATTATAATGTTAGGAGAGAATGTGCCAAGTTTTATAAATTAAATGGTGTTAAATCGATAAAATTTTCATGAGATATTCCAACTCGTTGGAATTCAACTTATTTTTTTTAACTCAAGTTTTTCAATGCAAAAATATATTAAGCGGTTTTTTTTCCTAACATGTTCAACATATAATACTTTTACCTAGTCAATGAGATATTTGTGAAAAAAATTAGAAATTTTAAAAAATCTTAATGATGCAACAAATATTTTTAGTGGAGTTTATTATCTTACAACAAATTTATTTATTGTTGAATGTTTGAATATTATTGGTACTCTAAATGAGCATGCTGAAAGTTCAAATGTTAATGATATTGTTTTATTTGAAACTATTATTGTTATGAGGAGAAAATTGTTGACTTATTTTAAAGACATTTCATTATTTCATCTTACTGCCGTGGCTTACAAACTTATTATGAATTTTTAGGAATAGATGATGAAATTAATATTAGAAAAATAATAGATGAAATAAAAAATGATTTAATATATTTATTTAATGATTATGTTAGTATATATCACTTGCAATTATCAGGATAATCTAGTAATGAGCACATAATACATTCAAGACTTAGCATATGTGATCGTTGGTTACTACAACGAAATAAAAAACAGAGGGAAATCACGACTAACAACCAGAAGTCAGATAATTATTTATCAACAAATTTCGAGTTTCTTGCTGAAAGTTTAGTAAGTAAAATTTTTCAAGTATTTGACTTGTGGAACCGACATCAAAATTTATATTATATTTATCAATTATTGCTAAAGAAATGCTGACAACACATGTTTCCATTGTTGCGGTTGAACAAGCCTTCAGCTTATTAGACAATATTTTGGAAGCGAGACGATCTTCATTACATCCAAGCACTTTAGAAGCACTAACATGTGTGGATGATTAAATCCGAGCTGATCTGAGGCAACATGAAGATGCCCCCGATGAGTTTGAAGACTTGTTCGACAATGCATTTGCAAGTACAAGCGGAACGAGAGCTGAAGGATCAACAGACACAAATAATGATGATTAGTAAATAATTGTACTGGGAAACTATCTAAAAAATATAATAGAAATGTGGGTTTTGATTCATCTCACCCCAATAGGACACGTAGACAACTTAAGTTTTTAAAAATTTAAATTTAAGCTCTTTTATTTTATTTTTAATATAAGTTTTTAATTTAATGTATTATAAATTCAAATTATTAAATTTCAAATCCCATTTTTATTTTTAAACAAAAATTAAAATTCAATTTTGTAAATTAATTAAAAAAATCGAAACCGAATCGGAACTGTCATGTCCGGTTCTGATTTGGTTCTAGCTCCCGGTTCCACATTATTGTGGAACCATAACCGAACCAGATAATATATGCTTTAAAATTGAAAAAAAAATCATAATAAAATATATGGGCTGATCATTGGCCCAATGTACATAGACTGATACGTTTGGTAAGCATGGATAAGGTTGGTCTGGACTGTACTCATAGTGAAGACCAGCGTTGGCTGAAAAAATCAGCTGTAGCTAAGGGTGGGTGTGGTTCGGTTTGGTTCGATTTTTGTTAAAAAACGAACCAAATCATATTTTATGGTCCAATTTTTTTACCTCTCAAATCAAACCATTAAATAACGGTTTGGTTCGGAATGAAAATTTTTTAAACCAACGGTTTACGGATTGGTTCGGTTGGGTTTACAGATTATTCTATTTAAACAAAAATTCATCCACTTAAGTGAAGACAAAAAAAAAAAACTAGTCTAGCGAACAAATAGTATGAAGTGCTACGGTGTAAGCTGTGACTCCAGAGAACACATGCACTCAATAGAGGATTGAAAAATGAGGCACAATTAATTCTTGTATTTTTTAAAAATTACATCGAATAATGATGCTATCATCATTCTAATTAAGAGACAAATTCAACAGCTTACTTTCAAGAATAAACCATAAAACAAAAAATTTAAGAATAAAATTATTAACAAATAAATTTAAGAATAAAAGTATTAACAAAAAAATTAAGAATAAAACTATTAACATCCTAATAAAAAGAAAACATAAAGTAAAATTAAAAGAAAAATGCAAATCTTTTTATAAAAATATATAATTTTTTAATTATAACGGTTCGGTTCGGTTTAACAAGTGCGATTCGGTTTAGCATCTGAACCGAACTGTAAACAGTTTGGGGTGGGCCAATTTGAACCGCAAACCTAACCGTTATAAAAAAAACCGTAAATTAGGTTCGATTTGGTTCAGTTTGCGGTTTGGTTTGATTCGGTCGGTTTTTTTGCCCACCCCAGCATGTAGCCGAAGCTTCTCCCAATGGGTCTGAATTGGTCGGTGCTTCTGGTTTGTTTTAAAGAGTTCTTTTGATTTACTTTAAAGTATTTATTTTAATTATTAAATTCATATTAAAATATTAATCATTAATATATTTTATTTTGAATTAATATGAAAATATTAATAATTAATATAATTTATTTTAAACTAAAAATTTTCATTTTAACACTATTTAATTACCCTCCACACTTTATTTTAACTTATTTAAATTAATAAAAAAATATTTTTTTTGTTATTTAAACTTAATAATTTAAAGGGTTATTTATATTTATGCCAAAATAATAATTGGATTCTGTATGTTTTGAACTAATTTTTCTTTAAAATCTTTGTTGACCCTTATATTTTAAGGTCAATTATCAATTAAAAAAGTAATAAAATATTAGATTTTATTTTATATAAATTAATAGTAAGATATTATTTTATCACAAGTTTAATAATAAAATATAATATTTCAAAATCAATCGTACTTAAATGTTATTTTTGAAAAATTTTTATAATAAAATGTAAATAACTCTATTTTAAAATACTTGATTATTTTATTAGAAGAAATAGGAATGGCAATAAGGCAAGTTTGTGGCGGGATTCATAATCCCAAAACCGAACCCAAATTATTAAGAAATTTCCAAACTCCTCACGAACCCAAAATTTTTCAAATAGAGAATTCTTCATCATCTCCAAATGAAAACGGAAAATAAGTGAGGACCAATCGACACTTTATAGTTAATTTTTAACTTTTATTTGAAAAATCTTAGAATAAGAAGATATAATTTTTGTTTGTAATCACTATATTTTTTCTTTTTAAAAAATTGTTAAAGATTGAAAATTAAAGTTGTGAGATCCGCCATATCTATGAGGTCAACAAGAGCTCACCTACTCTGTCAATTAACAAAATAGAACAAACTGAGTTGGTGTGCGAATCTCATATAAGTTGGAGACACAAAGTGCACATATGCACCAGACCCAGACGACCAATTGCCATTGCCTTAAAAGATTTGCAGCACTGATCATCACAAATCTCGTGCAAGTGAATAGGTACATTCAGTTTTAACACAGTTTCAATATATTGCTCAAGTTTAACACACACTAACCTAGACAATAGCTAATTGGTACATGAAAGATTAAAAACAATGAGTAACAATAATACTTTCTATATCTTAGCTCCAATTCTTTATAAACTCTAATTAAATCAGAGTAAGCTTACGCATATTTGATTCAACACATGCATCGAGATCCTTAACTTCGAATTATCTGAGCACAACTCATCCAACCCGCATTTCTTGAATTCCCGATCCAAGAGATCGCTTGTGCCACTTCAGAAAATCTTTCAATCTGAGATCATAAGTAATGACTGCAATACACACAAGAGTTTCTGAAATATAATGGCAGTTTGATTAGTTTTAGGTTATTTGAAACATCAGTTAACAACATAACTGTGTCGTGACCAATTAACCCTCCGTCCTGCTGATCGAGACTGTAAGCATTTATGTAAATTTGTACAACAATTTTACACATAAACTTGTTCTCAGTAATAATCGACACTAGGACAAACCCACCAGGAAATATAGATCTGGGGGTTAAAGAGATCAAATTGTTCAAGAGCTCCATATAAGTCTACTTAAATTACCATAAATTATGCATAAAAGCTGAAAGGAGATACAGAAGAAGCATCTTAATTAATTAACCCACCCATGTTCCAAACGAAATCAGGATGGTAAATGCTATAAGCTACATTTTCTGGCAGATCAAGTACCAATTAAACCCAACAAAAGCCAAGTGCAAGGAAAAACTCAAAAGAATATCATTGAAAATATCTCCTGTCAAGGATCCTTATTAAACAATTACCATATTAACTTCCGTTTGTATGTTAGAAAATGGCAAAGAGATAAAGCACATAGATAAATAAGAGATTTATTGTCTCTTTTGCTGAATAAATATTTAACAAATCTACAAGATCTAGTCCTAGATACTGTCTTCATCACAGTGTTATTCAAACTGCAACAGAAATATGCATAAGTTCAATAAAACCCTAACCCCAGCTACAGAGACATTAGTGTTATGCCTAAGAACTTATCTGATTACCTGAAATTTTGAAATCCACCAAATGACATCTGACAAGACTTTTTGTTGACTGCTTGCCGGTGACTGGAAAACCTCAAGGCATAAAAATGAATTAAAAAATTGCAACAGATACCCAGGTTTTCAAGATTAGTTTGCAAACTTATTCAGCATTTCAACCCTTCATTTGTAAACGGCCAACATGAACCACATAAAATAAGAGACGCACACTGGGAAAAATCGCTCCTACTAACAAAACTAAGCATTTCAATTAAGGCTATAGTTGCATCAAATTTCAAATCCTCATCTCTACCAATCCAGTAAGTTCTTACCTTATTCTTGGTTTTTACTTTTTAACCAGCAAGTTTTTTCTAGAACATCAACTGCCTCTCTCAATTTATAATATTACAATAACATGCTCCTTTCAATAATTTCTATTATTCATTTACTGTAAAGATCAGACTTCATTGTTTAGACCAGCAGTTCATACAATTGTTCAACAGATATTACCTAAAAAGATAAGACAATTAAAGCTTTTGGTAACATCACCTTCCTTTTTTTCCCCCTTGTGGATGAGACAGATTTATTATCTGATATCATGTTCTATTATCATCTAAGTCAAAACACTTACTAATCACCTTTAAAACTATTTGCATACTCATTCACAAAAGGGTTCATGCCTCAGATTTAAAGATCCTTGCCCAGCTTCAAAGCTTGCAGTTGTCTTATATCCTATAAAAGCCAGGCATGTGAAACAGTAAGTCATTCAGTGTCTTTTTATTTACATTAATATTAATATTTTAGTTGAAGTTGCTGTTAAGAAAATTCAAAGGATCTAGTTACCCAAAGAATAAGCCATTGTTTTAGTTCATAGAAACATTTACTCATAGTTAACAGATATAGGTGATATAATTGATGAAGCCATGGATACAAGGAAAAGCAAGTAGTGTTAGGAGAAAAGATAAGAAACAAATAACAAACCAACAACTTGATGCTACTTCAACAGTACTCAAATCTCCCTCATCGGACAGGAAGTAGGAACTAATGATATGACATCTGTAAATAAAAAAATAAGAAGTGCGATAAACCAAATTAATTTTTGCGGATCATCTCAAACTTTCTAATCACAATTAGGAAATTCAACAGCATAAAACTACAAAGAGACGAACTTTCTCTTCCATGTAGATCTTGAAACAGAAATGAAAGCTTTAAACATCACATCCTTTAGTGCTGGGCCATAGGAGACTCCCAAATCATTCAGCATCTTTGTTGTGAGATATCAACGAAAAATTTATTCAAGTCAGATCAGATTCAATGCTCAAATAATGCCTCACTCAACTTGATACTTGTTCTATCCCACATCACATAAGAGGAGTGCTAGTGATTCCCTAAGCGTTGAGTCCCTTCAACTAATAGGATGTCTTTTGGGTGGGTTTGAGCCCCATGCCAATAACAAAACCTTAAGGGACTACGGTTGCCATTACAAAGCCTATCTACACTTTTAACAGAAACCTAATAACCAAATTAACTAAAAGAAATCAAATTGTATTGGTTCAATTGGTAAACCTCAAGTAGTACAAGAGGTTTGAGCTCTGAATCATGCTCATAACAAAGGTGAGAGGATTTGGTTTTATATTAATGAAATATTTAAAAATAGAATTACTAAAAAACTAGAAAGAACCAAATGGTAACAAGAAAAATCTAGGAAGAGACACTCGAGCAACTTTATCCCCTAATGATAGCTTGGTTAGTTGGCCTATTGCAATGAAAACAAGTGATCAAAGGGTTCAAGTCCAAGGGGATTTTTTTAATTCAAGTGGGGCGGTAGGGGTGCATGTTACCTTAAAAAAAAAGAAGAAAACTTCCAAATAACAACCACAATGTGATTAGGAAAATTTCTAGATCACGATCACCATTCCATGTGCGTGTGCCCACGTAAGAAACATCATTAAAGAAATTCCCTACACAAAAAAAATATGACTCAGAAACAAACATTTAGATCAATTTATAAGCAATTTATCGCGGGAAATAGTTGGGCAAATCATTAAAGTTTGACTAGCGATCGGAAACTGAGAAAATTGAAAAAGGATAACTCCAAGTACTCCACCCAACATATATTTAAAAGCATTTTAGTCCTGTTTCTTCTCCTTAATTGATGCTACACTTATTCTCTCAAATTTCTTCATTTTCAGCTTCTCTCTCCTAGTCAACACACACATCCATCTAAACATTCTATATCATAATTATCCTAACATTTTAGACATGTTGATACTTTTATGCCTAGTATTATGTTCCATGAAGCATTGCCGGTCATATGGCCAACCTATAAAATATTTCTTTAAGTTTTAAAAGAACATTGTGAACGTACAAGACCATCCCTCCCGATTAATTGAATCCCATGAGTAAGATCTCGATAAACCTCTATATTTTTGAAAGATGGACCCTAAGTATTTAAAATACCGACTTCTTGAGATTCTTACTTTTGTCACATTACTTCTACAGTCTTTGTCACATCATATGTTCAATTTTTAACCTACTTAGTCGCAAGCTATTATAATATAAGGTTTTCCTCCACAACTCAAGTTTAGCCTCTATAGATTATGTGGATTAGTTCATTAGTACCATATTATCAATAAATAGCATACACAATGACACATCATCTTGAATATTCTTAATAATTACATGCATAACTAAGACAAAAAGATAAAGACTCAATGCAGAACCTTGGTGTATACTTATGGTAAAGTGTCTTGTCACTTCTCCTTGAGTCTCTAAAAAGAATCGTTGTGTTTACATACATGTCTTTAATGGCTTGAACATATGCAATATATAGTCCTCTTTTTCAAGTGCCCTCTAAATAATTTCTCTTGGTACTATATTGTATGTTTTCTCTAAATCTATAAATATCATAAGAATGTCTTCTTCATGCTTCGATAATGTTCTATTAAGCCCCTTAGCAAGTGTATTGCTTCCATAGTCAATCTTCGTCACATAAACCCAAATTGGTTCTCATATATACTTGTTTCCCGTCTTAAAATGCGCTCAATTTTGTCACAATTTCATTATGACTTTTAGCTTTATAAAAATGAAATCCATAAGGTTATTCCCACAATTTCAATCATCTTAATAATAGCAAATATTTCTCGTGCTTTCTAGCCTACCCATTTAGTCTTTTGAAGCGAAAGTATATTAATTTTTATTTATTGTGTCAACTATTTCCACAATCCTTCAATTTACCAATCAAAGTCCCAATATTCCAACTACTAAAGCGCAACCTACTCCTTGGACTGGCTTCTTTACCTGCACCCATCCATCCAAATATGAGAACCTTTACCCATTTAACACCACATACAAGCGCCAATATGGAGTCCATTACTCATTTTTCTCTACACTCAAGCCATGTAACGGTCATTGCTCCTTTAACACTGTAATCAGACAATACAACATCCTCTTTATAGGGAATGACCTAGCATTAGGATAATTTTTTTAGGATCCATGTTATAAAATTTGACAAATTTTAAATTGATTATTGAAACCTAACACATCCCTTCTCATTTATCGGGACTTGAATCAGTTATGGAAAGATATTCTAACTTAATCATATAGGCAGAGTTGGGACATCTCAGCATAGGCAGACATACATGTTAAACTTCCAAGTTGGTTAATGTCAACGCTTATATCTTCCTAGAATAGTAAAAATTGAACCCCAAGTTATTACTTCCAAACAACAACTTCATCCCTAAAGGAAATATGTTTAATTTGAGTTGGGGGAAGCAATTCGGGTACACATTAAAATACTTCCAAATAGAAACAACAATGAGAAGATTGAGAAAATTTCTAGATCATGATCACCATTCTAAATGTGTGTGTACATGAAAAAAAATATCATTAAAAAATTTCCCTAAAAAAGAAATAGAAATTCCATTTTATCTAGATACATATATAGCAAGATAAATATGTCCATAACAAACGTTTAGATCAATTTATACGAAATATACCACGTGAAATAATTGGGCAAACCATTAAACTTTATATAATAGAGAAAAACCATTGCATTGATAAAATTGAAACATGATAACTCTAGGTACTCCACCAACATGTATACAACCTTTTTTCTTTTTCAATTTCTCCTTTAAAATGGACATATCATATAAAAAAGATCAATGCAATAGAGATCTATAGAAAAACATATCCATTCACTAAATCGTGCCAATAGGCGCAAATCCGAATCTTTTGTACACAAGTAATAATACTCAATGATTTTTGTAGATCATAGAGGACCCAATACATTCTATAAGAAGTGTATCAAAATAGAGAAAAACAAAACAAACAAAAATGAAAATAAAAGTCTACACATTATCTATACTAACATATTCAATTATACAGAGAAAAGAGCAAATAATTCACCTCCCATATAATGTGATGGAATACTCGAGAACGGTAAGGCGATAGTTCATTGTAGTTATCTCTACAATAACTGTTGTAAATCCTCAATGCATCAACCCAAAGAATTAACCAAAACGTACAACAAGTAAAAGCTCAAACATATAGCAACAGAAAGTCTCTTTCCAAGTCTCCAAGGGGCGTGGCTTGGTGTGTAGGGTTCAGGATTTCACCTTGAGGTCTTGGGTTCGAATCCAGGGAGTGCGTTTCTTGGAAGAGCCTGGGACAGCCGGGGGTTTACTTACTCCGTTTAAGCCCGGAAGAGGTGGTTTGGCGTTGAAATTTCCAACGATTTCAAAAAAAAAAATCTCTTTCCAATATATTGAATTCAATCAAACCTTTTATATGCAAACAATACTTCGTACGGACATTCATTAGTCTGTACAAGTTAACAGAAAAATATTACCACTATTAAATTATATGATTTGTGTAACTAAATTTAGCTGAGCTGTAGAATAAAATCTGATGGCTGAACTGCTAGTGCATATATCAACAATATATAATTCACTAAACAAAATATGTAAAAAAAAAAATTCCATTATCATATGAATTGAGGAAAGAAACAGTACCAATAAATTTAATCATTGAGCATTGCAGAGACCATCTCCATACTATTCTCATAAGTATTTGAAAGCATAAATCAACATCTAAATTGAGTCAACTCAGAACAATAAAATGATTTCCCAATTAGAATAAATATTTAATATCAACTACTAACATATTTCTTATACAAGTTACGAAGAAGAATTTTATACCTAATGACATAATCAAGGAGAATATATTGCAAGATTCAATGACAATTGGAAAACACTATTGTCTAATTTACTTACACCTCAGAACAATAAAATGATTTCCCCACGTAGAATAAATATTTAATATAAACTATTAACACATTTCTTATATTAATTACGAAGAACTTATACGTAATGATGTAACCAAGCAGAAGATATTGCAAGATTCAATGAAAATGAAAAACACTAATATCTAATTTACTTACATAACAATTATTTCCACAAGTAAAATCAACTCGGTGCAAATGTGATGCTAAAGTTGAAACTTGTTAAATTGGATGTAATAATATAGCAAGAAAACAAAGAACACTTAGCAAAAGTAGCAACACAATTGTAACTAGATAAAATAAGCAGCAACTACGATATAGGAGATTAGAATTGGAAAAAGATTCAGAGCTAAGTTTGTGCTAAGTAATGAATAACTACGTGGGTTCCACTTATCTCTTCTCTTGACTATTGATTTAGTACATACCTAACTTAACATTAGATCCTAATTCATCGGAATTAATGAATTTCCATTAAAAGAGAGAGAGAGAAGCAAATACCGGTGTTGCAAACTCAAAAACACTAGCTAGCTCCTTAGAAGAAACCAAAACCTATTTGATACCATTTTTTTTTCAGAAGAAAGGTTTCTTCATCATAAAGAAATAGATGGTTCCTCAAAAGACTACACAACTTGGCAACAAAACATAAGAACAAAGAAGAAGAATAGATGCACAAGCTATACATCATAGAAATTAATCCGTGTTAAATGAACACAAGAGTCTACTGAAATTAAAGATTCTTTAGTAAGGTAAATGATCCAATTCATGTTAAATCAAAACCAAAAACAAAATTCATGTCAGACTTTGAGTGCATTAATTAGGGTTTAGGCCCATTAAAAAATGGTGAGGAGTAAGCAACCATATGCTTGTTAGATTCAAGTGAAAACGAACTCCAATCAGTACCAATTCAAGATTTTAAGTGCATTAATTAGGGTTTTAGGCACATTAACAAAATGGTGAGGTGCAGGCAACCATATGCTTGTTAGATGCAGGTGAAAACGAAATCCAATCAGAACCAATCCCTGAACAATGTGCATAATCGCATGCGCAAGAATAAAAACATAAATTTAGAACTTGCTTAAGATGTCAAATTAATGGCTGCAAGTGCAAGAAGCTACCTGAAAAAGAGAGGTTTTAGTGAGGACCATACTACTACTTAATGGTCCCAACCAACCACTGTTACTTTGCCGCTAAATCCGCACAGTATTAACTAATCGCACACAACTTGTCACGCTTTCAAGCTTATTTAACTAAGATTAGCTAATGAATAAATTATTCAAAACTCGAACAAGACCCCTATGACTTATCAACTGAGTTGCTGCTATGGGCATGGAGGAACAAAAACAGGCCGGGAAAATGGCCGGAAAGAGGTAGGGTCAGATTCCGGCACTGGAAGCTGACAGAAAGAGCAGTGAGCACACAGAAGCAAAAGCATTCAATTATACAAGTGTCTCTGAGTGCTCACTCTCTTCTGTCAATTTCTATGTTCCAAGAATGAGGAGGGAAGAAAAAAGAAAATAAATGTAATAGGTATTTCGTAAAGATATATTACTCTTTCCATATATAGGAAAAAACGTACCTTATAAAAATTTACCAAAAAGAAAAAAAAAAACTGCTTGATAAAAAATATAAGTCAGATCTGGAAACATCAGTCACTCCTGTCACGCCAACCCATTAAAGGAAAGATCTAGCTAAACCCTTTTCAGTGTGATTCTAAAGAGAGGATTTTGATTTCAGGTTTTGAAGAACAATATCCACACAAAATAAAAAATAAAAAATAAAAATAGATTGCCCTCTGGACCCTTCTCTATGTGTGTGGTCATGATCGAGTATTATTGTCCATATTTATCGAAGGCTACGTACAGGTGTCGGTGATACGTACCAAACCCATGTGTCTTGTCGTTACTGAACATACGTAATACTGTCCGACGGCGACTGCAGCAACCACTAATAAAAGCAAAACCAAAAGAGCTATTCATTTCACTTCCATTGCATGTATGTTTAAGCTAGCCTTGGTCTTGGTTGCTGTTTTGGTTTTGGCTTTTTGCAACTTATTATTATTAGGGCGTAGGGGTGAGGGTGTTTTCGGAATAATGAGAAAGATATGAAAAGGTTATTGTTGAAAATTTTTGTAGGGTGATCATTGGTTCGCTAAGATTTCTCGAGGGTATACGTGTTACTTGCGCATGCCGGTCACTTTTTTGTTTAATTTCTGGCCGTTGATTTGACTGCTTTAGAAATCAAACCCTTCACTATTTGCCGTCGGATTGTAATAATGAGCCTCTGTCTGTTGATGGTCTTCTTGGAAGTTGGATCATGAGATGAGACTGCATCATGCAAGGAGACAAAAAAAGAATTAATATTCATTTTTGAATTGAGTTTATATTATTAAATAAATTCTCATATTTTGATTGGTGGTTACGTGTTTCAGGCTAAGACTATCTCTAATGCGGCATTAAGTTGGTGTGAACACACTAATTTAATGTCAAAATCCTCTTTAATCTAACATTAAATTACAATTCCCTAAATTTGTTTTTGATATAATAAATAGTGTTTTTAAAAATTTTAAAAATACTAATTATATCCTTATAATATTGATTAAAACCATATTTATTCCCTTTGGGTCTTTTTATCAATTTAATGTATTTATATAATTTGATAATTAATTAAATTATATTGTTATAAAAAATTATACGTTTCAATAGTTCTCGTTAAGATCTTTAAAATAACTCTAATATTATATGTATATATAATTTATTTAATTTACTTACTAAATATGAATTTAAAAATATAATTAATTAAAATAAATTGTAATAATTTTATGCAAAAGTTCAATAACATAAAAAGTATTATTTAATAATTACTAAAATTAAAAAACATGATTAAAACAAACATAATAAAAGAAATTACAATATTTATTAGAAATAAAACATTTGAAAACATTAATGACAAATAAACATTTTAATCTTTTGGAAGATTATCACTACTCTCCCCAAAATCTCCACTTCAACTGCCAAAAAATTGGCCAAAGTTTTGGGATGATCCATTTCCTCGTTGAAATTGTTATCATGTTTCTTTTCCATAAATTCTTATTTGTTCATTTAGAAGAACATCTCGTAATATTTGGATCCTTTATGGAATCGATATCTCTCTCTAAAATCTTATTATCTTCGACTTGGTTTGGTTTTATGATATCTTTGTTGATGATGTTTTCAGGCACTATTTTATTTAAGCAGCACGATAGAGATAAAAAATGTAATTCACTTCTCAGTCAATATTATTAATGCCAACCCGACCACTAAAGAGTCAACAGTAAGGGGCCGGGAACTTTACGGTTAGTGACCGAGCACTTGAGTTCAAGATGACCGGGCAATTATCAGGTCGACAGCAGCATTCTCAGTACAAAAGACTATTATGACCGACCACATGAAGACCGACCTCATGAAAACCGAGCATAGGGCAAGACATGTTCGGGAAGATAAGACATTCTATCCACACAAGATAAGATAATAAGTTATCCTACTTTCATGGGGTAAATTAGTAAGTCAATGTCCTAGTATGATAAAGGAAGTAAATGTAGCTTTTGACTAGGAATCCTTATGGGAAATGGAAATTGTTTCAACTAGGAAACCATTGTAAAAGAAGGAATCTGATTTCTGCACTATTATAAATAGGAGGGTAGAGTATGCTTAAGGAGGGGAATGAGAAGAGAACCAAGATCATCAGAATCATTACCATCAGACTTGTAAAAAATAAGAAGCAGAACTGAGAAGCGTGTTTGAGTAATAAAAGTATCATCTTTTTTGTGCCCGTGGACGTAGGTCGGACCAAGATCCGCCGAACCACGTTAAATCTCTTTGTCGATTGGCGTATTTATCTGTCTTTTGCTAAGTTTGCTTTTGGTCCCCCATAACCAAACAAATTCACTATTGATGGAGGATTGTCTCAGGAGTAATATTCCCATATTGCCCTGAGACCAAAATCAGCCGTCAACAGTTGGCGCCGTCTGTGGGGAATCAACAAAAAGCAGTTCGTGTAGTAAGACGATGGCAGAAGACGGAAATCACCAATCGTCGGGGAATCCGGCTACAGATTGGATGGAGAAGATGGAAGAAAGTATGAAATCCATGGTGGATCGGCTGGAGAGAATGGAGGGAACGAACAACGAGAGACCAGACGTCGGAACCAGTCGAAGAATAAGTGAAAGAGCAGAAGGGAAAAGGGTGATAGACACAAGTGAAGACGATAGACCCAGGAGGAGGGGCCCCTACGGGATAAAATCTGTAGTTGTAGAAAAAGATTCATGAACATGGGACACATGGGAAGAAGAAGAAGGAAGACCATCACTGGATCCCTCCTATGACAGTCTCCGCGACTCCAGAAGAGAGGACATGGAGCATAGCGAAAGTGTGCGGGAAATTCCAAGGGATGAGAAACGCCGCACCCGGGGCAATAGACGCACAGAGGGGCACATGATACGACATGGCGGCACAAGCAGTGAAATAAAGTCTTGGTTGAAAAATGAGATGACCAAGTGGGGGGTAGGCCTCAAGAATGATATAGGGAATGCCCGGGATAGCGAGGAGGAATCTCCCCTCACAGAAGAAATAAAATCAGCAAAATTCCCCGAAAAGGTTAAACATGCCGACCATGACGCCCCACAAAGGCCATACCATCCAAAATCCCATATTGATAGCTTTGTACTATTGATGGAGGTCCAAAGAGTGACATGGGACGCATTATGCAAGGTATTCCCCCTACCTTGGGTGGATCCGCCATTCTATGGTATAGAAGTCTAGCCCCAGGGAGCATCGGTAGCTTTGCACAACTCAGAAAGTCGTTCGTACGGCACTTCAAAGGGGCCTGCGTCCCTAAAAAGACAATCGGTTCGGGGCTGGAGTTCGTTCCGCCGAGGTCCCTTCAACAATCGGCTCGGGGCTGGAGTTCGTTCCGCCGAGGCCCCTTCATCGACCTTTCATGATGAAGACAATGGCCGCAATGTATTGCTATCACTTGAAACTGAAATTCCCCACCCGGGAAGGGATCGGGATCGTATGCGGAAGTCAGAAGGCAGCTCGCAGCTGCTTTGCAACTCTCTCACGAGAAACCCTCTGCATTGAGGAGGGTACCAAAAAACGGCAAAGGAATGAAGACGGAGGAAAAACCAGTGGAGATCCTAGTCCTCGGCCAAACAGAATTGCCCGGTTAGCGGCGGCTGAGGAATTAGAAGGGATAGAACTCTTCAGACCGGGAAAAAACATAAAGATAGGGGGAGGCTTGGACAAGACCCTGAGACAAAACCTACTAGAATGTCTGAAAGAGTATCTGGACATCTTCGCACGGGGGACATACTCGACGCCCACTACAAAAAACAGTTGGCACCAAGGCCACTTCATTATTCGGCTCGGGGCTGGAGTTCGTTCCTCCGAGGCCCCTTCAACAATCGGCTCGGGGCTGGAGTTCGTTCCGCCGAGGCCCTTTCAACAATCGGCTCGGGGCTGGAGTTCGTTCCGCCGAGGCCCCTTCAACAATCGGCTCGGGGATGGAGTTCATTCCGTCGAGGCCTCTTCATCGGCTCGGGGCTGGATCTCGTTCCGTCGAGGCTGCTATACTATTCGACTCAGGGTTCGGGTTACGTCCCACCGAGTCGTGCTTATTGGCCTGGGGACGGAACATTCCCCCAGAACCAAGTGTCTCTGTTAGCTCGGGGTCCTCGGATATTCAGGGACATACTCGATGCATAGGATCCGTGAGAAGCATAGCACGGGGATGGATGATACCCCCGTGGCGATTGCTTACTCCAGTGTTACCGAACATAAGGAGGAATGTGCCCTTAATATTTCGAACACTCTATGATCCTCACTTACCTGATGTAATGGATCCGTGTGAAAGCATAGCACGGGAAGTGATGATGCCCCCGTGACGATTGCTAGCTCCAGTGATATCGGACCTAAGGAGGGATTACCCTTAGTGTCCCGAACACTCTTTGATCCATTCATCATTTGGATCCAAGAGAGGCGCAGTACGGGGAGACGTTGTGCCCCTGTGGCGTGTGCCTACTCCAGCGCGGTAAGGAGGAGCCCCCACACAAATACACAGGCTCCACAGTGACTTGACGTATAGAGGATGTGCCCTTACCATTTTAAACGCTCTACTGATCCAAATCCTGGTTCGTCGGGACACTGACTTGAAAGATTCAGAATTATGTTTTGGAGACCTCGGACAGGACGCTGTTTTGAGGTATCCGTGTTGTTGTTTATACTTGCGAAACGTTTTGTTTTAGGATACGCGATAAGTCGCCCCCGCCTGTTAATTTTATTTTCCAGAGATTTGTTTTTGTTTTTCACTGGTCTGGTAAGGGGACGCCCGTGCCAGATTCGGTAGGGTTTCAAAAGGTTGATTCACTTCCATTCTGAATAAGTCCCACTTGATTAATCGGCTCGGGGCTGGATTCTTTCCGCCGAGGCCACTTGATTAATCGGCTCGGGGCTGGATTCATTCCGCCGAGGCCGCTTGGTTAATCGACTCAAGGCTGGATTCGTTCCGCCAATGTAAGATGCTTTCTTTCCGGCTCGGGTCTGCTCTTGTACCGCCGAGATCGATGTTTGTTTCAGCTCGGGGTTGGGGTACGTCCCATCGAGTCAGCCCTTCGGACTGGGGACGTAATATTCCCCCAGGTCCAAGTGCCTTTCTCAGCTCGGGGTTGGGGTACAGCCCACCGAGTCAGCCCTTCGGACTGGGGACGTAACATTCCCTCAGGTCCAAGTGTCTTTCTCAGCTCGGGGTCGGGGTACGTCGCACCGAATCAGCCCTTCGGACTGGGGACGTAATATTCCCACAGGTCCAAAGTGCCTCTCTTCATTCGGGGTCGGGTTACGTCCCACCGAATCAGCCCTTCGGACTGGGGACGTAACATTCCCACAGGTCCAAGTACCTCTCTTCATTCGGGGTTGGGTTACGTCCCACCGAGTCTACCTCTTTGGACTGGGGACGTAACATTCCCTCAGGTCCAAGTGTCTTTCTCAGCTCAGGGTCGGGGTACGTCCCACCGAATCAGCCCTTCGGACTGGGGACGTAACATTCCCCCAGGTCCAAAGTGCCTCTCTTCATTCGGGGTCGGGTTACGTCCCACCGAATCAGCCCTTCGGACTGGGTACGTAACATTCCCCCAGGTCCAAGTACCTCTCTTCATTCGGGGTCGGGTTACGTCCCACCGAGTCTACCTCTTTGGACTAGGGATGTAACATTCCCCCAGGTCCAAGTGCCTTTCTCAGCTCGGGGTCAGGGTACGTCCCACCGAGTCAGCCATTCGGACTGGGGACGTAACATTCCCCCAAGTCCAAAGTGCCTCTCTTCATTCGGGGTCGGGTTGCGTCCACCGAGTCAGTCCTTCGGACTGGGGACGTAACATTCCCCCAGGTCCGAGCATCTCTCACAGCTCGAGACAAGATCACATGCCACCGAGCACATCATCGTTAGCTCAGAGGCAAAATTTTCTCCTCACAATCGAGATTGGATCAGTCAAGGGTCAGGACCTCTAAATATCTGGTACAGATATTACAGAGGAGGAGTCATTTTTAGTTTGGACAACAAGAGGAACTTCATCTCCTGATGGAACGACCCAAGTAAGAAATTTGCTTTGAGGTGGAGAATCGTTCTGAATAGGGTCATCATCTCCAATAACCGAGGATATGAAGACAGAAACAGAAGACTTAGTTGATGGCGAAGGCAATTTCTCTGTGATTTCTGGAGCGACCACCAGCAAGGCGATCAGCACACCATCTTTATATAGTTCCTGGCACCACTTGCATACTCGTTGGAACCGAGAACTAGAGGACAGATGTTGATGGTGTTTTCAGGCACTATGTTATTTAAGCAGAACGACAGAGGTAAAAAATGTAATTCACTTCTCAGTCAATATTATTAATGCCGACCCGACCACTAAAGAGTCAACAGTAAGGGGCCGAGAACTTTACGGTTAGTGACCGAGCACTTGAGTTCAAGATGACCGGGCAATTATCAGGTCGACAGCAGCATTCTCAGTACAAAAGACTATTATGACCGACCACATGAAGACCGACCTCATGAAAACCGAGCATAGGGCAAGACATGTTCGGGAAGATAAGACATTCTATCCACACAAGATAAGATAATAAGTTATCCTACTTTCATGGGGTAAACTAGTAAGTCAATGTCCTAGTATGATAAAGAAGTAAAGGTAGCTTTTGACTAGGAATCCTTATGGGAAAGGAAATTGTTTCAACTAGGAAACCATTGTAAAAGAAGGAATCTGATTTCTGCACTATTATAAATAGGAGGGTAGAGTATGCTTAAGGAGGGGAATGAGAAGAGAACCAAGATCATCAGAATCATTACCATCAGACTTGTAAAAAACAAGAAGCAGAGCTGAGAAGCGTGTTTGAGTAATAAAAGTATCAGTCTTTTTTGTGCCCGTGGACGTTGGTCGGACCAAAATCCGCCGAACCACGTTAAATCTCTTTGTCGATTGGCGTATTTATCTGTCTTTTGCTAAGTTTGCTTTTGGTCCCCCATAACCAACAAATTCACTATTGAGGGAGGATTGTCTCAGGAGTAATATTCTCATATTGCCATGAGACCAAAATCAGCCGTCAACAATCTTATTCAGAAGCTCGACTTGGTTTCGAATTTTCAATTTATCGAATGCAACATCTTAATTTTCCAATTGTTGATGTGATTACTTGCATTCGAAATTGTAGAGATCTTCTCGGTAGTACTTGAGTGATATGGTCTGGTAAAGCCTTTATGATATTCAGTCTCAATACGAGACCAAAATTAAAGCCATGATAGTTGGTAGAGTCGATTTGTCTAGTTTGTAAAAATGACTACTGTATTTCAAATGTTGGCATATAGTGTATCAGCAGTTTCCATTAATGAATACGTTAAAGTTGGGAAGTCTACATCAATTGAAAGTATGAAGAGATTTTGTCGAGCTGTTGTGAAGGTCTTTAACGAGCGTTACTTAAGATCACCTAATGCTAATGAAATTGTAAGACTTCTCCAAATAGATGAGAAGTGTGGGTTTCCAAGTATGCTAAGGAGTTTAGACTGTATGCATTAGATTTGGAAAAATTGTCCAACAGCTTGATCATGACAATATAGTGGACGCAATGGAAAGCCAACTATTATTCTTGAGGCGGTAGTTAATTATGACATTTGGATATGGCATGCATATTTTGATTTGCCAAGTTCAAACAATGACATTAATGTGTTGGAAGCATCTAACTTATTCGCAAACTTCGCTAAAGGTATAACTCATCCACCTCATTATGTCATTCAATGAAAAAGTACAATACAAGTTATTATTTAAAGAAGGGTCATGCTAACGAGTGCCCTAAGGGCATTCGTTAAGGATCTATTTTTGGAAACTTTTCACATCATTTTTTATGGGAAATGTAAAAAGTTATCAAAACATTAATTATTTTTTCCGTTTTTCCATAAAAACTTTCCTAAAATGGATCCTTAACGAATGCCCTAAGGGCACTCGTTAGCATTTCCCTTTAAAGAATGATATATACCCTTAATGGTCTACTCTTGTAAAAACTATTCACAATCCACGGGGTTCGAAAAAACATTTATTTGCGATGAAGTAAGAAGGACATAGGAATGATGTAAAATGTGCATTTGGAGTTCTCCAATCACAGTTGTAATAGTCAAAGGACCAACACGATTTTGGAATAAGCATGTATTGCATGACATAATGACTACGTGCGTCATAATGCAGACATTGAAAATTGGAGGGAAGCACTGGTCCTAGACATTGAGATGGTAGCAGATGAAATGCTCGGTTTCAAGAATTTCTTGCTTGATATAGGAAAATGAAAGACAAAAAGGCCTATCTTGCACTTCGTGATGCATTAATTGAATATTTATGAGAGTAATATAGTAATTCACAAAGTTAGATGTTCACCATTTTATTCATGTTAAAAAATATTGGTGATTATCTTATTTTTTATAATTCACTTTTATTTTAATAAAGTATTATTGTTAAAAAAAAGTTCCGAGGTTTTATATTTAACCATACAATATTAATTGATTAATTAAGGAAATATTATTTGAGTAAATATATATATATATATATATATATATATATATATATTTGCATATTATAACTAAACAAAAATATATATACCAAATAATTGAATTAATATTGTATTTATATAATAAAATTAATGTTTATTGTATAGAATATTCTTTAAAGATGCTGTTTACACCAGGTGTAGAATGCATTGGAGTAGAAAAAATTAAATCACAATTTTTACCCTCCACTTCTTCCCGAAATCAAACTCGGATTATAAGAAATCAAAAGAATAAGATATAATCACAAAGAGATGGAATTCTATAAGAGCTAAGAAGGTGCTTAAAGGCAATCAGTGTATGAAATTGATAAATTATAGGAAAACGAGCATAAATCCTTGATGTTTAATAAAATTACTCGAAATCCTCTTAATATTTAAAACTCTTAAATGTTAATTTTATTTATCATTTTACTATTTTACCTCTTATAGAAAATTTAAATGCTTAGAATCATTAAAGATTATTAATAGAGAAAATCTAAAATATTTTTAAAAGGTGTAAAATATTTAATTTTATATTATTTTACTTAATTCATATTTCTTAAGTTTTTTTTTAGAAATATTTCCTAAGTATTTAAGTTTTTCATAAAGGATCAAATAATAAAATAATAAATAAAATTAACATTGAATATTACTGTTATAACATAACTATTAGAGAAAGGATTTTATTTAATTTTTAAATATTAAAAGAGTTTTGATTAATTTTATGATTATGTGCATTTCCCAATAAATTAAGATAGCAACAGACTGAAAAGGTTTAAATTTATGGGAAGCAGAAACCATGGATGCCCTCACAGTCTTTAATGTCCCATCTACTGAACTGAAAACAATTGTTCCAACTTATAACTTTTGCTCATTCTAATATTTTGTACTTCTTTCACTTTAAAAATTATTTAGTCCCAACATTATTTGAAGTCCAAAAATATTTTATCTCTTGTTGTTTCTCTTATAGACAAGAAATATTTTATCTCTCTGTCAATTATTAAATATTGACCATTTGCAAGTTGGGGATTCGAATCCCACGTGACAAGTGTCAGTTCTATGCAATTTGCATGCAATATTAATTATGGTGGGGAACATTTGAAGCAAAAAAAAAAAAAAAAAAAACAATTTATTTTTTACGGTTAAATAAAAACTGCTTCAAGTCATTTTCCAAGTATCCCACCCAATATTATTATGGGTCATGCTAACTAGTGCCCTAAGGGCATTCATTAATGATCAATTTTTGGTAAGTTTTCATATCACTTTTATGGTAAAAGTAAAAAATTGTCAAAACATTAATTACTTTTTCATTTTTCCTATAAAAACTTTCTTAAAATTGATTATTAACAAGTGCCCTAAGGACACTCATTAACATTTCCCTATTATTATTTTGTTTGAGTAGCTACATGCCTACATCGATTAGAAATGTAATTGGTGTTTGTATATATTGAAGGGAAAATGTTATTCTCTCTATTACATTATGTGATTGAATAAAATGAAATATATTTTAAAATATATATATATATATATAGTTACATTTTATTCAATTTTTTTTTACTGAATAATATTGTGGATCATTATATTATAAATCTCTCATTTTTTCACAAACAATATTGTGGTATATTACTCTCTATTTCATTATGTTTCGTTTCATTCCGTTATAAGCCATTCCTTTTCATCAATCCAAACATTGTCTTAAGTTCACACTAATAGCAACTCACCCCATACAATTTTCATAATATTCCAACACCCTATGAAATCAAAATTCAAATAATTATTTTATGTTTTAACATATTTGCTGTTATTATAAACAATTAATAATTTTTTTTACATTATTATTAATTTATTATTTTAATTTAAAATATACAAATAAAATTATAAAATAGAATATAGAAATAAAATTATAAAAATGTACAAATAAAAAATAAGGATTTCAGACGAATAATTATCCCCAATCTCAACCCAATTATTTATTTAGGACAAAAACCATTCTAAATCCTGACAAATTTTTTTTTTAATTTAGATGATTTTATGATACATTGTCCCATTAAGATTTGAGAATGTTTTTATCATCCTTACATATCATGTATTTCCTATAAATTTTAAGTTGTAATTTTTTAAATTATTTTAGGGAAGTTTGTTTCTGAGTGTCAATTCATAGAAATATTATATATTACTTATTTTATTTATTTATTTATTATATGTTTAGTATAAAATTAAATATACACGCATTTAAAATAGAACTAAACCAAAGTGTAATTCAAGAAATATATATTAAGATAATTAGATAAAATAATTTTCCATAGCAATATTAGATTTTATAATAATATTATATAAAAATATTATATTATATTTTATAATTAATTATTTGAATGAATTAATAATTATGCAATAATATTAATTGTTTAATAATAAGGGTAAATATGTCAAACATAAAACTACCTTTGACTTTGACTTCGGAGGTATTGGGATATTATGTAAACAATATGGGGATTATGAGGGAAATTGACATTCTCTATATATTAAAATCTGTCTTTTTAGAGCATGATCTATCATTTAATAAAGTTAAATGATAACGTAAATGGCAAAAAAAATAATACATATTTCAATATTCTAAATAACAAACAATACCGCATTTAAATTTATATTTTTTTGTCTTTTAAATTAGTCATTAACTTATTCAAATAACGTATTCATTAATAAAATTATAAAATAGAATATAGAAATAAAATTATAAAAATGTACAAATAAAAAATAAGGATTTCGGACGAATAATTATCCCAAATCTCAACCCAATTATTTATTTAGGACAAAAATCATTCTAAGTCCTGAATTTTTTTTTTTTTTTTTTTGTTTAATTTAGATGATTTTATGATACATTATCCCATTAAGATTTGAGATTGTTTTTATCATACTTACATATCATGTATTTCCTATAAATTTTAAGTTGTATTTTTTTTAAATTATTTTAGGGAAGTTTGTTTCTGAGTGTCAATTTATAGAAATATTATATATTACTTATTTTATTTATTTATTATATGTTTAGTATAAAATTAAATATAGACGCATTTAAAATAGAACTAAACCAAAGTGTAATTCAAGAAATATGTATTAAGATAAATAGATAAAATAATTTTCCATAGCAATATTAGATTTTATAATAATATTATATAAAAATACTATATTTTATGATTAATTATTTGAATGAATTAATAATTATGCAATAATATTAATTGTTTAATAATAAAGGTAAATATGTCAAACATAAAAATACCTTTGACTTTGACTTTGACTTTGGAGGTATTGGGGTATTATGTAAACAATATGGGGATTATGAGGGAAATTGACCTTCTCTATATATTAAATTCTGTCTTTTTAGAGCATGATCTATCATTTAATAAAGTTAAATGATAACGTAAATGGCAAAAAAAATAATACATATTTCAATATTCTAAATAACAAACAATACCGCATTTAAATTTATATTTTGTTGTCTTTTAAACTAGTCATTAACTTATTCAAATAAGGACTATATATGGAGAGATGACCATATACAAATCGGCCTGATGAAATATTATCCAGACATACAAGATATTGCCGATATTGTCTCTTCTTTTTTAGCTCGATGAGACAGTACATGTACTATTCCATATATCTTGATATTATTACTTTAAGACAATTTGTATTTGATCAACTCTCTATGTGTGAGAGGTTTCAAGAAACTCATATTTATATGGGTCCAGTCCTATATGATTATATCATATAAGGTGCCTTCATTCTCATGTCATCATATGTACGATCATGGATCAAGGTCGCTATATAATTATAGAATGAACCGCAACTATAGATAAACTGCAAATAAAGTACCCGTTGTGTTGACTATCTATAGACTATTTTACATTACTAACTTCATATTTAAATCATCTTGTGTATGACACTCATATACTAAATCTGAAGGCACATGAGTAATCAAGGCTAAACACGATAATTTACAATATGTAATATTAAACAAACACTTTGATAAATGAATAATGCATCTTTTTATTTCATATTATATAATTATGTTTACATTACGTGAAGCTCTAGGGTATATATCCCAACAATCTCCCACTCGCATTAGAGCAAATGGGACATGCCACGTAATCCTAGACTATCTAGGTGACATTCAAACACTTTAGCCGTAAGGTCTTTGTAAACGGACCAGCCAGGTTCTCTGCAGATGCAATCTTTGTGACAAAAACGTCTCATCTCTGCACTATCTCCCTGATGTGATGATATTTTCTCTCTGTATGCTTTCCCATCTTATGACTTCTTGGTTCTTTGGAATTCGCCACTGTACCACTATTATCGTAATAAAATGTGAGTGATTTATCCATATTTGGAAAAAATTTCAGATCTCCCAAGAATTTCCGGAGCCAGACCACTTTATTAGCTGCTTCACAAGCTGCATGGTGGAGTCAGCAATACAAGATTGCTTTATGCTTTTCCACACAATAGCTCCACACTTAGGGTAAACATTGATCCAGATGTTGATTTCCTAGAATCGATATTTGTCTGAAAATCAGAGTCCATATATCCCTTGAGGATCATATCCTCACCAGAATATACAAGTATATAATTTCTCGTTCTCTTAGGATACTTGAGAATATGTTTCACAGCCACCCAATGATATAATCTTGGGTAAGACTGAAAATTTACTGACTACTCTCACTACAAAGCAGATGTTTGGTCTCGTGCATAACATAACATATATGAGACTACCAACTGCTGAGGCATATGAGATATGTCTCATTTCTTCAACTCTTTAAGGTGTCTTAGGAGACTGTTCCTTCGACAAATGAATTCCATGTCGATAAAGAAAATTACATTTCTTGGAATTATGCATCCCAATTCGCACAAGGATCTTGTTGACATATGATGTCTAAGACATCACTAACAGTTGTTTCTTGCGATCCTGAAGAATCTGGATCCCAAGTACAAAACTGACATCTACTAAATATTTCATTTGTAATTGGTTAGCTAGCCAGATTTTCATGTCCGATAATATTTTTACATCATTCCCAATGAGTAAAATATCATAGACGTATAATACGAGAAAAATCACATTTCCGTCAATGATGCGCTTGTATACACAAGGCTCATCAACATTCTACTCAAAATCATAAGACTTGATCGTGGTATCAAATCTTATGTTCCAAGATCGAGATGCTTGCTTGAGTCCATAAATAAACCTTTGCAGTTTGCAAACCTCTTGCTCTTGACCTTGGGATATGAACCCCTCTGGTTGTACCATATAGATACACTCATCAAGATTTCCATTCAAGAATGCAGCCTTGATGTCCATTTGCCAAATCTCATAGTCATAATATATAGCAATAGACAGAAGAGTGCATATGGATTTGAGTATGGCTACTGGTGAGAAAATATCCTCATAGTCAACTCCCTCTTTCTGGGTGTAACCCTTGGCCACTAGCCTAACCTGGAAGGTCTATACCTTCCCATCTGCTCCCCTCTTCCTCTTGTAGATCCACTTGCAACCTATGGATTTTACCCCATCAGGTTGGTCTATAAGTTCCCAGACTGAGTTGAAATATATAGACTCCATCTTAAGGTTCATGGCTTTGAGCCATTTCACTTTATCAGAATCATCCAATGCACTACGATAGGTCAACAGATCATTTATACCATCACTGGAAGCGACAACTTGTGCCTCTCCAACTCTTAGATAGCGATCAGGCTATCGTACAACCATTCCACTACGTTTAGGAGGTAGATTATTCTGAAAAACTTGCATCTGATGCTCAGATGTCGAATGTGCTATGTTTTTGTCAACTATGGTTGACGATGGTGTGCTGGTCGAACCAGCGAGTAACTCTTCGAGTAACACTTTACTTCGAGATTTGAACTCCCTCATATAATCCTCCTTTAGATTCGTAGCATTTACTGACACAAATATTTTGTTATCATCCGAACTATAAAAGAACCCACCCTTAGTCTCATTAGGATAGCCTACAAATAGGCACATATGAGAACTAGGTTCCAACTTAGTAGTCTTATTCTTCATCACATGTGTTTGACACCCTCCATATGCGAAAATGTCATAAATTAATTTTACGACCACTCCACAACTTTAAGGGAGTCTTAGAAACAGACTTAGATGAAATTACATTAAGAATATACGTCATTGTTTGCAATGCATACCCTCATAATGAAATATGTAGTGAACTATAACTAAACATAGATATTATCATGTCTAGTAGGGTTCAATTTCTCTTCTCTGCAATACCATTTTTCTGTGGTGTTCCAGATGTTGTGAGTTGGGACACTATCCCATGCTCACCTAAGAATTTCTCGAAACCTCTGTTAGGGTATTTTCCTCCAAGATCTGATCATAGAGTTTTGATCGTCATACCTAATTGGTTCTCAACCTCAGCACGATACTCTTTGAACTTTTCAAAGTATCTGACTTGTGCTGCATTAGATAAACATACCCAAATCTGGAATAATCATCAATAAATGTGACAAAGTATTCATAACCACATCGGGCTCTTACATTCATCGGTCTGTAAACGTCCACATATATTAGCTCAAGTGGGTCACTGGGTCTTATACATTTTCCAACAAAATATCTCTTAGTCATCTTTCCTTCTAGACAGAATTCGCAGAATGATAAAGTTTAAAGCTTTCACTGGTTTAAAGCTTCGTTTTTTATCAACCTGTCTATCCGGCCAAGGCTAATATGACCAAGTTTAAGATGCCACAGATATGTGTCATCATGATAAATCTTTTGCTGTTTTGTTTTAGGTTTTTCAATCTTAAACATTTCAGTGTTGAGCAATGAATTATGTGTAAACGGCCTTAACACATATAAATTATATTTTGAGTTTCTTGTGCAGATAGTTAATCCATTTATACCAATAATAACTAAATTACTATTAAAAAAATAGAAAAACCATAATCCAAAAGTTTAGAAACAGAAATCAAATTCCTAATAAAATCAGGAATAAATAACACATTATTCAAATTCATATAACTACTATTTAAAAAACTTAGACAGGAAATTACCACTGCTCTTGCTGGAACAACTTCCTCTGTCTCAACCCTCATGATATAGTCATCTTCAGCAAAGTCCCTCAATGAATCAAAAAATAGCAAAGAAGAACAAACATGGTTAGTGGATCCAGAACCAACAATCCATGCAGACTTATCTATAAGGGATATGCCCTATACCCAACTTATGGATGAGCTATATGTACATGTATTTGTAATATTTTTCATTAATTAATAAAATGGAAATCTTTATTATACGTGTCTTACATAAATTATATGAATCATCAAACACTGTAATAAATTCCTTGGAGTAATAAGATGATGGCTTCCACGGCTTATGAGAATCATTACTCTCAAACGTTCATAATCATAGTTTTGTGAATAATCTAGGCGTTTACAAAGCGGATAGACTAGCATGATGATATGATCCGTCCTTAAGTGGGGTAGCCGATCTCATAGGCTACTAGCGGAGATCCGTCCGCTTGGTGTATCACATGGATGCATGAGTTGCTCGTGTCCATCGAACTGACAGCCGAAAGTTTTCACATGGAGTGTTTATCCTATGTGTCTGTGAGAACTTTCATGTATCGATTGTATGACTAATCCTTAGACTTGAGGTCTTTACAATCTTATGTGTGGATCAAATGACTTTGACATTCTCCTTCCCCGGTTCGAAAGATCCGGTCATAAGGGTATAATTGGGTCATTTGTTGAAACACATGAAATTTGTAAAGATACAACAGAGAATCGCCACTCTCTCAGATAATATTTTCTTATAAGAGTAGTATTCCAGTTCGCGGGTTGATATATGTGATCAGTGCTTGAGACTGTGGCCGCAGCGGAAGAATCATATAAGATTCTTGGGTTAACACGATTCATGACACTATCAACATCATACCTTTGACTATATGGGTAGACATTTTCCATACCCTAGGTCAAACGGTGGGGATACAGTGAGGCGATGAACCGTATTATATGTAAATCGCATACATAATGGGTATATATCTTTCCTTCTCATTTGGGGGCTTTGTCATGTTGCTAGATGTCAACCTTGGTCATTGAAATCGAACGACCATCTGATCGGAGGATAATTTATGTTCTATTAAATTATCACGATTCATTTCATGTCCAACTTGAGGGGAACCTAAAAGGTCACACACAACAAAGTCGAAATCAATGGTTAACAGTGCACAGTACAAATTTAACAGCATATATGATTGTTGTAGGAATTGTTCATAAATGGTTCAATGTGTTTAATTATTGAACATATCATTTATGAGGTTCCAAAGTGGCTTAGGGATTGGTGAATGACGATAGGGGCACTTTGGGAATTGGAAAGATGAATAAGAAAATAAATAAATAAATAAATAAAAATCTGCATTTTTTTTAATTTTTTTATTTGTTTTGAATTCCAATTCGGCCCAAACTCTTATTAGGGTTTTATAATCTCATTAAACCACTATATTAAGATCCAATGGCTAAGATTTAATTAGCATTTATCCCACATCGGATTCTTAATTAATTTTGTTGTCTTTGGAGCACCTATATAACCCAAAGAATTCTTTACAATTTTTTACACCAAAACCTTTCATATATTGGGTTTATATAAGTGAGCAACTCTAAAGTTTAAGAGTAAGCCACTTATTTTGAGGATCCTTAAGTCTAATTGACTAGAGGAATCTCAAGTTAAAATTTTTGAGGTATTTGCCTAGGCTAGCACCAAGGGCAAAGTACCCGTGCACTCAAGGCGTAGTCTTGCCATTGAGTTTTGGCTTTGGTGTGTACACCTTTGGAGGCACAAACTTGGGTGGCTCTTGGAATATGGAAGAGCTTGCTGAGTTCGGGAAAATCTTGTAGATTGGAGGGAGGACTGGAGGAGTCTTCGGTTCAAGTAAGTCTTTTTCTTTCTTTATTTTTAATTAGAGTTCTTATGATAGTTAGCATATTTAAGTTTATGTTCTTTGCATGTTTTATGAGTTTTTATGCTTAGAATATATAATAACATGCCTAGGCTTGTAGAATAATAAAAACAAATGGGTCTTGGGCAAAGGGTTAGCGGCATCCTAATTTTTAATTTTACGCTGCGCACTCGCGGCCACTTCCCAACAGTGGTATCAGCGCGCCGGTTTTTGTTTTGATTATTTCTCTCTCATTTGAACTCGAAATTAGGTGTGTAAAAGCTCGTTGGAAATCTAACACCCTGAACTTACTTTTAGGCACAAGTTTTGCATGATTTGGTTAAGATTTGAATTGTGAAATGCATTTAAAGTTCACGCATCTGTAAAAAATATGAATAGTAAATTTATTTGATTAAAATAAAATGCAATATCATAATTAAATATTAATCAAAGTTATTTAATGCCTAAAATAATTCCAGCATATTAAAACTCATATGCTTGATGATTCTATGTATGATTAGAATTGGCATGATTATTTTAGGGTGCAAGCATCTAGAGACTTTCTAAGGAAATAGAGAGTGTATTGCTTATCTCTTAGCTAAGTAATTATTCCGTGATGAACTTAAAGATTTATTACCTTTAAGACTAATAAATATAAATCACTTGTTTATAATAAAAGACATTATAAAAGATACAAGTGGGGTGGGACCAAGGCGTTAATAAAACTTTCCAAACTAAAGTTAATTTAACCAAAGGTATTACTAGAGTTAGATAATGATTTGGTGTCTTCCTTCACTCATTACCTTTCTATAGATAAAAAGGAAAAGCTGTGAAGACATCTAGATAATCATTTACTCAAGGCTTACCTTAAAGCATATTTAAAGTGTTGGAATAATTTGGCGGATCTATTGTTTCTTCCTGTCACCAAGGTAATAAGAGCCTAATAGGTAAGGGTATTTAAGAGAGTTCGCTCCACCCTCTCTCTGGGGAATTTTCAATGGAGGAATCCATTTGACAGTTATTCACTTAAACTTTTTAAAATCCTCAATAATAATTTAAGTCTAAAATTTGCCTCCCATTGTAAAGTATAGACCCAAAGGGCTTAAACCGTAATGGCAGGACTAGGCTTTACCAGACTGACCAATACCAATTTATCCCTAAATCGTACTATTGACAATGGTTTGACTTTTCTGAGTCATAAGACGCAGCGACCCTTAGGTGTGGTCTTATAACTTAGTGGCAAAGATTAGATGTCTACGAGGACTAGCATAAGCTATGGCATGTTTGATTGCCCAACCCAATGATCAAGGAATTGTGATTTATATCATAAATTGGTTGGGAACCTACCTAATTATCGTATTTTATAACGACCGGCCCTAGTCGGATTTATGAAATAATGATATAATGGGATCATTGCCCACAAGAAATACATCATATTGGGGTTGATGCGATTTGTTTAAAATTTTAAAATAATTGATTGAGAGCAACTTCATAATATTAAAAGCCATGTTATTATGAAACATTAATGAAAACATATTCCTAATTTTAACATTCTCTCTTAATAGGTGGGTTAAAATATTTCACAAACATTCAAATGGAAAACAGATTATCACTTTGTTCCATCCTTGATGAGCATAAGCTCAAAGGGGACAACTACAATGACTGGTTTAGAAACATTAAAATTGTCTTACGACAAGAAAAGATTTTCTATGTTCTTGAAAGACCATTTCCCCCTGAACCCGCATAAGATGCTGACCAAAATACATTTGATGCTTGGAAGAAACACGTCGATGATGATGAGCAAGCAGTTTGCATAATACTTAGCTCTATGTCGGACAAACTTCAGAAAACTCACAAAGATATGGATGCTCAAACCATCATCTTTCAATTGAAGGAGTTGTATGCAACTTCCGTTCATACCGTGAGATTCCAAGCGTCATGTGCCTTATTCCAAACAAGGTATAAGAAAGTATTTGTTAGTGGACATGTGCTTAAGATGATTGGCCACATTGAAAAATTGGCCAACCTCGGGTTCATCATGGATCATGAGATAGGTCACGATCTAATTCTTCAGTCCTTACCAAAAGACTTCTCTAACATTATTATGCAGTTTCATTTGTCTAATAAAGAAGCTACTTTAGTAGAATTGCACAATCTGATAAACAAGAAGAGAAAGACTTGAAACCAGAGCTTAAAACCTCCGTCATGCTTACGGGTACGGACCTTACGGGTACTGACCTGAAGCCACGAGGCCCAAAGAAAAATAAGGGCAATGCCAAGGCTCCAGATCACCTAAAGCCCAATGGTAAGGTGGAGAAGAAAAAAGGAAAGGGGAAATGTTTCTTTTGTAGAGAGAAGGGTCATTGGAAGAAATACTGCAGATCCTTGAAAGCCAATGAAGCTAGGGAAGCCCAAGAGGCCAAAAAGCCCATGCTCCAGGTATGTTGTATATGATTGAACTATATTATCAAAACTCTGAAGCTTCTACTTGGGTGCTTGACACCGGTTGTGAGACTCACTTGTGTAACAATGTGTAGGGCCTGAGAAACAGTAGGAGACTCCGTCATGGGGAGGTTGACTTACGCATGGGTAATGGAGCAAAACTGGCTGCATTGTGCGTGGGGACTTATTCATTAGTTTTGACGAATGGTTTAGTTTTAGACTTAGAAGATCGTGTTTATGTACATTCTCTAGTAAAGAACATCATTTCAATTTCTTTTTTATGTAATAAAGGCTTTTCATGCCTAATAAGTTGTAATGAATGTTCTATTTATTTCAATGAAATAAAATATGGAGATGGTATTTTGAATAATGGTATCTATGTCTTACAAACTAACAAAGAATGTTCAACCTCTAATATATACAACGTTAACTCGAATAATCTCAATGAATCACTTCTATGGCACAGTCGCTTAGGTCATATCAATGAAACAAGATTAACTAATCTACATAAGGATGGGTATTTCAGACCCTTCAAATATGATCCTTATGGAACTTGTGAGTCTTGTTTACTTGGTAAAATGACCAAATTACCCTTCAAAGGTAAAAGACAGCGTGCAGCGGAGACATTAGAACTCATACATTCTGATGTATGCAGAACAATGTCAGTCACCGCTAGAGGTGGATTCTCCTACTTCATTACCTTTATCGATGATCACTCGCGATATGGGTATGTGTACCTTATGCGGTACAAATTTGAAGCCTTTGAGAAATTCAAAGACTTCAAAGCTGAAGTAGAAAACCAGCTTAATAAAAGTATTAAGTCACTAAGGTCTGACCTAGTGTGGTGAATACTTAAGCGACACATTTCAAGATTACTTGAGAGAAAATGGCATTGTTTCCCAGTGGACTCCTCCAGGAACTCCACAACATAATGGGTCTCCGAAAGGAGAAATCTGACATTATTAGATATGGTCCGATCAATGATGCCAGGCACGGATCTACCTCTTTCATTTGGGGGTCTTGCTTTAGAAACTGCAACACTACTACTAAACCAAGTTCCTTCCAAGACTGTTAGTCAAACACCATATGAGTTATGGTCTGGGAAACGTCCTAGTCTTAGTTATCTAAGAGTTTGGGGATGTGACGCATATGTTAAGCTCACAAAACTAACAAATTGGATGATAGGGCAGTTAAATGTAAGTTTGTAGGATATACCTTGAACTCAAGAGCATACGTGTTCTACGTCCTAAATGAACAAAGAACATTTGTCTCACTAAATGCTAAATTTCTAGAGAATGAATTCCTTCTCAAGAAATATAGTGGGAGTAGACTTGACCTCGATGAGGTACGAGAAGAACAAACTAACATAGAACTAAACCCCAGGCCTCTCAAAAGGGTAGTGATGGAACAACCACAAGGTTATGAACTTAGAAGGTCTGGTAGGGAAAATATGAGCCTGAAAGATATGGTTTCCATATTGATAAGGAATATGATCAGGTCATTGATAATGACGATCCCACCAGTTATGAAGATGCAATGCGTGACATTGATTCAGTCAAGTGGCTTGAGGCCATGAAATCTGAAATAGACTCTATGTATCAGAATCAAGTCTGGGACTTGGTGGATGCACCTGAAATGATAAAACCCATAGGCTGCAAGTGGATTTACAAGTGTAAAACTGATGCAGAAGACAACATCCAAACCTATAAGGCTAGGTTGGTGGCGAAAGGTTATAGACAAATCCAAGGAATTGACTATGACAAAACCTTCTCGCCTGTTGCAATGATAAAGTCCATTCGAGTTTTACTGGCACTAGCTGCACACTTTGATTATGAGATTTGGCAGATGGATGTCAAAACAGCTTTCCTTAATGGGAACCTCGTAGAGGAAGTCTATATGACACAACCTGAGGGGTTTGCATCTAAGGATGATCATAATAAAGTATGCAAGCTTAAACGATCCATTTATGGACTCAAGCAAGCCTCCAGAAGTTGGAATATACGATTGGATGAGACAATCAAAGAATTTGACTTCATCAAAAATGTAGACGATCCTTGTGTTTACAGGAAAAGTAATGGGAGTGCTGTTATATTTCTTGTATTATATGTCGATGACATATTAATCATCGGGAATGATATTCCCATGATGCAAGCCACCAAGCAATGGTTATCTCAGAATTTCTCCATGAACGATTTGGGAGAAGCAGCCTACATCCTCGGCATTAAGATCTACCGTAATAAATCTAAGAGGTTGTTAGGACTTTCTCAATCTACGTACATAGATAAGGTTTTGAAAAGATTCAAAATGGAAGATTCCAAAAGAGGTAATTTACCTACTTGTCATGGAATCAAATTATCTAAGGAGCAATGTCCACATACTCATTCAGATAGAGAGCGTATGAGTATGATCCCTTATAATTCAGCTGTTAGGGATATGCCCCATACCCAACTTGTGGATGGGCTATATGTACATGTATTTGCAATATTTTCATTAATTAATAAAATGAAATCTTTATTATACGTGTCTTACATAAATTATATGAAACATCAAACACTGTAATAAAGCCCTTGGAGTAATAAGATGATGGCTTCCACGCTTTATGAGAATTATTACTCTCAAACGTTCCTAGTCATAGTTTTATGAATAATCTGGGCGTTCACAAAGCGGAGAGACTAGCATGATGATATGATCCGCCCTTAAGTGGGGTAGCCGATCTCATAGGCTACTAGCGGAGAACTGTCCGCTTGGTGTATCACATGGATGCATGAGTTGCTCGTGTCCATCGAACTAACCGCCGAAAGTTTTCACATGGAGTGTTTATCCCATGTGTCTTTGAGAACTTTCATGTATCGATTGTATGACTAATCCTTAGACTTTAGGTCTTTACAATCTTATGTGTGGATTAAATGACTTTGACATTCTCCTTCCCCGGTTCAAAAGATTCGGTCATAATGGTATAATTGGGTCATTTGTTGAAACACATGAAGTTTGTAAGGATACAACAGAGAATCGCCACTCTCTCGGATAATATTTTCTTATAATAGTAGTATTCGAGTTCGCGGGTTGATATATGTGATCAGTGCTTGAGATTGTGGCCGCAGCGGAAGAATCATATAAGATTCTTGGGTTAGCACGATTCATGACACTATCAACATCATACCTTTGACTATATGGGTAGACATTTTCCATACCCTCGGTCAAACGGTGGGGATACAGTGAGGCGAGGAATCGTATTATATGTAAATCGCATACAGAATGGGTATATATCTTTCCTTCTCATTTGGGGGCTTTGTCATGTTGCTAGATGACAACCTTGGTCATTGAAATCGAACGACCATCTGATCGGAGGATAATTTATGTTCGATTAAATTATCACGATTCATTTCATGTCCAACTTGAGGGGAACCTAAAAGGTCACACACAACAAAGTCGAAATCAATGGTTAACAGTGCACAGTACAAATTTAACAGCATATATGATTTATGTAGGAATTGTTCATAAATGGTTCAATGTGTTTAATTATTGAACAGATCATTTATGAGGTTTCAAAGTGGCTTAGGGATTGGTGAATGACGATAGGGGCACTTTGGGAATTGGAAAAATGAATAAGAAAATAAATAAATAAATAAAAATCCGCATTTTTTATTTTATTTTATTTGTTTTGAATTCCAATTCGGCCCAAACTCTTATTAGGGTTTTATAATCTCATTAAACCACTATATTAAGATCCAATGGCTAAGATTTAATTAGCATTTATCCCACATCAGATTCTTAATTAATTTTGTTGTCTTTGGAGCACCTATATAAACCCAAAGAATTCTTTACAAATTTTTACACCAAAACCTTTCATATATTGGGTTTATATAAGTGAGCAACTCTAAAGTTTAAGAGTAAGCCACTGATTTTGAGGATCCTTAAGTCTAATTGACTAGATGAATCTCAAGTTAAAAGTTTTGAGGTATTTGCCTAGGCTAGCACCATGGTAAAATACCCATGCACTCAATGCGTAGTCTTGCCGTTGAGTTTTGGCTTTGGTGTGTGCACCTTTGGAGGCCACACACTTGGGTGGCTCTTTGGAATGTGGAAGAGCTTTTTGAGTTCGAGAAAAACTTGTAGATTGGAGGGAGGACTGTATGAGTCTTTGGTTCAAGTAAGTCTTTGGTTCAAGTAAGGCTTTTTCTTTCTTTATTTTTAATTAGAGTTCTTATGATAGTTAGCATGTTTAAGTTTATGTTCTTTGCATGTTTTATGAGTTTTTATGCTTAGAATATATAGTAACATGCCTAGGCTTGTAGAATAATAAAAACAAATGGGTCTTGGGCAAATGGTTAGCGGCATCATAATTTTTAATTTTCCGCTGCGCACTCGCGGCCGCTTCCCAACATTATCATCCTCCACTAATAGAGGTTCGATAACAAGTAAATTGCATTTACCTATAACCGTTTTCTCTTTCACCTCAGCAAGGTATATAAGACAGTTCTTTTTCCAATGCCCGTCATTGTTGCAGTGGAAAACCTTCCCTTGGGCTTGGCATCCTTGAAGTCTTTCTTGTTCTTCTTTATAGGCTTTGCCTTAGCATTCCCAATGTATTTCTTCTTGTTACTGGCAGATTTAGAAGATTCGGTAACATTTGCCTATACATTGGGTTTACGAGGATCCACTAGTATGGACTCATAGTAGATGAGTGTTGGGGTCAGGCGCGGCGGAAGTGCTGTTCGGGCGAAATCGTAACTTTAAAATTTTTTAAACTTACCGAATAAATTATTCGATATCCCATATGAATAATTCATTCATATTTCACCTAATTATATTTATTCGATATCAAATAACGATATAAATAATTTAGAAACACTACAAAACTTTTACGAAAATATTTTTCCGTAAAATAGCATAAAACACGTTTTTGTCCGAACCGACCAATCATTACACACAGGGGCTGCCCAGGTCAGCCCCAATAGTACTTGGCCAGTTCATAGGTTGCCCGAACAGTGACCAATTCACTGTTTTGACAGCGGACACCCGGTAAGTCTGAAACTCACCCGATAACGCCATTTTTCACCGTTTTCGTATATTTTCAATCCGAAATAATTTCCGGCAATTATTCTAATGCCCAATACACATCCAATACATTTAAATAACATATTTTTCATCACCAAAATTCAAGAATTTCCAGATATGATATGGGTGTCAAAAATATCATTTTTCATGCTTTAAATCCAATTTTCTCAACATTAATCATATTAATATTTACACCAAATAAAGCTACCACCAATGAAGAACTCAAGAACAATTCTATGAGTTACAAGAGTGGTCATAACACTCTAGAATGACAACAAGTCATCAAATGATAAAATTGAACTAATATTATTCAATCTAACTTCACACATGCATCTAACCTCCAAATCCATCCTCCAAATCAAAAAGCCCCAAAATTTAGAGTATAAAGAATCTCTATGAAATTTTGTTAGAATCTCTACAACATAAAATTCAAGCAAGAATAACAAAATAATTTTTCTAAGCTAAAGAAAACAAAAGATTACCTTAATCTTCCTTAAGCTCCTTTAGCTTTTGTTCTTGTAGGAATTTTCTTCTCTAAAATACTTAGAGAGTTTTTTATGATATTTGGAGGCTAGGGTTAACATTAGCCAACAAAAGAAAATATATCTCGTTTTTATATATAACTTGGCCGAATTTAGAGAGGCATTATGGTCAATTTGGTTAATTTAATTAAAGCCTAAGGTTACTTGTTTAATTTGAACACTTCAAACTTAAAATAAAATCATACCATTTGTTACCAATAATAAATAAAAATATGTAATAACAATTATTACAAATGGATATTAATCTAATTAAATATAAAGTTAAAGTAGACAAATTCAAATTGAATACTTTAACCTTAAAATTTAATATTATTAGTAACCAATAATCATTAAACATATTACATAACAATTATGTAATATTGATATTATTTAATTATCTAAATATTTAACATTTAAATATCTAAATAATTAATTAATATAATTATTAATATATATGCATTTTTATTTACACTAAATAACAAATACATTTATTAATGACATGTGTCAAAATCTCATTTGACAATTAATTAATATATATCAAATAAAATTTTGTATCAAATACAAATACATATTAATTATTAATTGACCAAAATCCTCTAATGCATGTATTTTTCGTTTAACGGTTAAATAATTCGAATTAACATATTTAATCCGATAAAGTATTATGAATAATCTGTATTATGAATAACGCGTTGCCCAAGTGCTCAACAAGTACACTTCATATTGTGGGACTCTCTAAGTTTAGGTTTATCCGTCACAAAATCCAATTTCGTATCCATAATTCACCCACTGATGAATTATGACGACCACAGATAATCTCACTAAACTATGCAAATCGAGGTCATCACATACGTATAATCCATCCGTCACAGGCTATCAATATTATACCAGAGATATATATGGAAACATCAAAACCTTAAGGTATAATATAATCGACTTTCAAATTTACGATCTCTAAATAACACTCGGAACTCGCTTTCAAAGTATACCACGACCATGGATTTACTATATCGCAAACACGTTCAAGATACCTATGCCCTGTACACAGGACTGACAGATTCTGTTTGATACTCACAGGATATCATGAGCATCATTCCACACCCAACGAGCAGGCGGAGGTCTGATCTAAATAGATTGGTGACGTGACTGCTATCAAAGTATGAAGGATGTCTCATATATCCACAGTGGTATCTCAAGTTGAAGGACCACTATGTTACTCGACTCGAGAATATTCCTATTGACGTTAGTGTACCATCTATTAGGAAATCTTTGGTGAGTCAGTCAGTGTTTATCAAATAAACACATACACGTATATATGAGTCTCCTGAGACTCATGGTTCATTGGGATAAACCATCGGACCAAGTCACGATATACGATATGTACTAGTCTCAACGAATTTTACTAACTGACTCGTGTTAGTAAATCTTGACCAGGAACTTTATTTGAGAATATACAACTTATAATGACACTTTCTAATGCCAATTACAAATATGTTGTAACTGCGTACTACGTTGTAAATCCTGGGGTCTTTGTCTAATATATACATATCACTAAATCAGATTTAGTTTCAATCTAATCATAATTAGATCGAATACGTATATAAAAACAAGAGGTGTAACCATTAAGTAAATAATATTATGGAAAAAAGGTATTCATGAATCGAACATAAATACGATCCGGATTGGCACTCTGAGCACCAACCCTAACAATTTCTCACACTTTCTCTAGTGCCAATCCACGATATCATATACACATCTCAATATGTATCACATACTTATGGCCCTCAAGAGCTCACCTAGCACTCAAGAGGTAGACAATAACAAATGGGTCCTCTATAACATATTAAGTTTGTCCAACAAACTCAAACGTTTCTCTTAGCTAGCATCATTCATATTTTATGGAACCTAAGTTTTACATCATATGACTCAGATGCGACATGAATATTGTGCTACAATTACTGAGTTGTCTATGTATGTAGGGATCAAATCCAAAATACTATGCAGACAACCGCAAGCACAATACTAATATCAAAACTTCTAATCTATAAGGTCACTTTGTAACTTCATAAGTCAATACTTCATAAATTACAACTAATTCCACTAACATAGTATAATCATCTGTGACACTCCCACTGCATCTTTTCTGACTCTATATGACGTAGACCATCTAACGTCATAATTAGACTCAAAACTAATCTGAACCTAATTGTTGCAGACTATATTCTCCATGAATAAGAAACTCGTTCTTAATATCTCAAAGAACAAAGAACATGTTTCAAGACCCATCATATGGTCTACAGGGTATCAAAATAGCTCGTAACAATTACGATTAAATTGATATCTTTAATCCCACATAATATAGTATTCATTATGCCATCATCCTATGATGCATAAGATTGACTAGACATCCTAATCAATTTCTCTTTCGACAAAGGAATCATCCTTTACGAAAGATAAATATTATATACAAGAGATACACTAACTGTCAAACATTTATACTAATTGTTAAATAGTTATACTTGTTGTGTTCTTTATTAGATCATATCTAATGCACGAATAATGGAATTATCTCACAAATCTCTTCGTTTTATATCATAGATAAAAACTTATATCGAATATAACAAAGACCACTCCCACTGCTATCATGGAGAAAAGAAGACTAATGTAAACCTTTTACCTCACAAACATCTCATTATTACCTTAATAATGATAATGTCGTTAAGGTATATAATACTAGAAAGAAATTTATATGCTCTCACTAATCCTACTATCACATATGTAGTCTCTATGCTTTGATAAAATCAGACAATCTGACTGATATCAAAATTAGAGAACACAGATTTCCAGAAGACTCATCTGAGTCTACAATAAACTCTATAAGCTAGTATACCAAACTGCGATCTTAGCAGAATACAAACTCCAGGGTCGTTCCAGAATGAACTCTTCAAACAAAGAAATCACAACGGAACTCTGATCTGAAGAAACCATTCAAAACACAACTTTGCATTCTTTAGCCAAAATATACAGTTTAATATTAACATTAACCAACATATCTTTAATTGTTCAATTAGTGCGACTAGAGACAAGTTTACACAAAATCTACAATAGATTACTGAGTATAAACTTTCTCATTGTCATACTATAAAGATCAAACCTTTAATAAGCTCATTTTACTTTTGCTGCGCAAAATATTTGTACATTTTATGAACGATTCATAACGAAAGCTTAATCAAGTTCCAAACTTGATCGTAGTAAGATATGAACAACCTTAGATCTATGATTTAATGCTAACTTCCGGAATCGATATCAAATATCGCTCTCACTATAAGTTATAGGATAATTTTCTTCGATAAGAAAACAACAGAACCATTTAGTATCAAATACTTCACAAATGATTCTGACATCCTATTGGACTTATATGGAAGATGTTTAAGGGTCATTTCATCTTATTAATTATGTAGTTCCATTTATAGTTTATCACTCCCACATTTGACTTCAATAAGTCAAGTCTTTTCTATAATGGTCAACATCTGATGTTACACACTCAGGAATAAAATAATTTTATTACTCGGGATCATAGAAAAGATATTCTATCAAATAAAATACAATATTCTATTAAATAGAATAAATGATAAACTTTTATTTGTACCTTCGAGGCGTAAGTACTTTTAATTATATAACTATTATATAAAAGAAAGATTCAAATCTCAAACTTTTCAAGATTTGAATTTTCTACTTACACATATCATATACGTAACTGTAGAAATTAATGGAACATTAATTAAGAGGATGAAATAATGTTATTGGAGCATATCCCCAAGAGTATTGAAACTAATTCGGTAACATTCAATATCAAATGAATCAAATCATATAAGATTCGATTCCTCCCACTAAGCAATTCCATCACGATGGAATCGTAGAAGAATAATATTGAGAAAAAATCATATTCTTTGAATAATCTTAGAACTAATTTCCATAAATTCATATGTTTGATCGTATCAAACATCTTTGAACAATTTAAAGACTCACAATGAATTTTAAAGATACAGTTTTCAAAACTTCAGATCGAATATTTTTGAACCAATCAAAATATTCTATTCGTGTTTCATTAGAAATATGTAACTAAGTCATGACAACGCATACACTAAGTTACTAAGTAAAAAAAACTACCTTAAGCAATTTATAAATCATTAAACTATATACATCTAATGTATCAGTTTAATAATTTTTTATGGTCCAATGACAATCATTGGTTAAATGAGATTTAATCACATTCCCGAATACAATATTCATTAAATGAATAAGGATATGTGGTGTGATCTCGTATCAGATCATCATTTACCATACGGAATAAGCATCTAATGCTCAAGTGATAAATCTCATAAAGCATTATTCTAAGTTATTTACTTAACAAAATATTTTTCTTAATATTTATCTCTAGGTCAATTGCACTACTAGTCGTATTAGAATATGTAACAATTATTTATATATAACAAGTAACTATCCAATAGTTGCATGTTCTGATATCAAATATCAAAACAATTATTAAACAATATTTCAAATAACTAGATGGGAGATCTGGTATCTAATACCTATAGTTTTCATGTTGTGAGAATCAATATTTTCTACACACAACTATACTTATATCATTTCTTTAGCTTTATAATTTGCCTTTAACTATTCACAACAATTGCAAATCTTTAATTAGCAAACATTGTCGGACACGTGACCTCTAAAGGTCACTAAAGCCAAGAAACATCATTAGCGGATAAACAAATACTTAATGGGGTTTTCTTAATGCCTGTGAAGAATCTTGAGACATGAACCAATTCAGGTCAATCTTTACTACATAAGAAACTATTCTCTCTACAACAATATATCCTAAAACATATATATATATAGATTACCTATCGTGACTTAGTAACCAAGTCACTAACCATCTTGATTTTTTAAGAAAATCAGAACAACAATTCCTGATGGTTTAGATTAATCTAACAATATCCAAGCCTACTCAAAATCTAGAACCTATTCTAGAAAATTGCAACCATAATGGAAGTGAGAAAACATATATATAAAATATACATGCAGTGGATTAAAATTTTAATTCTATCAACATTATAGAATAAGGAAAACATAAGCGGCAATTTCCATAATATTACACACTGCATTAGTTATAGATTTTTAACCCAACAGAGCCTCCCACTATTTTACGTAATACCGTAATCCCAAACGGAAAACGAGAATTCAATAATTAAATCGAATTCCATAATGGGAAGTGGACCCCATGAATATATTTCGACTCACAGTTTTGGCACGGTCTCGCATACGTATATTCACAGGTAGATAATTCATTGTCAATCACATTCACTGTGACTTCTAATTATGATCTTGTCTGTTTCTCTTTGTGACAGCTTTGGCATGTTCACATGAGGCGTATCAAAGCTTCACTTGTCAGTGACAAACTCAAGTTACTGATGTAGTCCTGACAGCTTTGGCTCGTTCAGGATTTCCACTTTCACTTGAATTTATCTATTATCATATAAGTTCTATCGGCAAAAATGAACTACCATCAGCCATAACTGCACAGCTTTGGCACGATACAACTACAACATCGGGAAAACATTCGCATCTGTATTGACAAGGCGGACCAAGAAACAAGTATTCCTAATACTAGTACTTTAATGCCTTATTTAGGCGGGGATATTCCTAAAGAGGGTTATTACTCTACATCAAATGAAAATATTTAATCTAGATCAATTTCTTAACAAATTAATTCTACCTGAGAAAACATAACTTAACTTGACCATTAAATCTCAGTTATGTTTTCCCGTTAGCGTAAAACCAAAAAATCAAGAAACATCTAGATTACAAGCATGTGCAAATATCAAAATTGGATTATATATCATATATCAAGCATGAAAAATGTAATGGATGCAGGATCAGACTGGCTCTGATACCAATTTTATTGGGGTCAGACGCGGTAGAAGCGCTGTTCGGGAGAAATTGTAACTTTAAAATTTTTTAAACTTACCGAATAAATTATTCAATATCCCATATGAATAATTCAATCATATTTCACCTAAATATATTTATTCGATATCAAATAATGACATAAATAATTTAGAAACACCACGAAACTTTTACGAAAATATTTTTTCGCAAAATAGCATAAAACACATTTTTGTCCAAACCGACCAACCAATACACACGGGGGCTGCCCAGGTCAGCCCCAATAGTATTTATGTAGTTCATAGGCTACTCAAACAGTGACCAATTCACTGTTTGGACAGCGGACACCCCGGTAACGCCATTTTTCACCGTTTTCGCATATTTTCAATCTGAAATAATTTCTGGGAATTATTCCAATTCCCAATACACATCTAAAACATTCAAATAACATATTTTCATCACCATAATTCCAAAATTTCTAGATCTGATCTGGGTGTCAAAAATATAATTTTTCATGCTTTAAATCCATTTTTCTCAGCATTAATCATATTAATATTTACACCAAACGAAGCCACCACCAATGAAGAACTCAAGAATAATTCGAGGAAATACAAGAGTGG